>JAESUZ010005014.1:0-272239 GCA_017311185.1 Proteles cristata cristata
GGGGGAGGGAGGGAGGGAAGGAAGGAAGGAAGGAAGGAAGGAAGGAAGGAAGGAAGGAAGGAAGGAAAGGTTTGTGATTTTTGATAGGTTGGCCTGCCAGACTTGTATTTTGAGACTGTTGGATGGAGGTCAATATACCCATGAATTCACAATTTAATGCCACTCTGATGATCTCTATATAATCAGGATTTGAGTTCTGCAGACTTGTGCAGAGGAGAGAAAATGACATGTGGTCATTTACACTCAAGTTGCTAAGTCTCTTTCCTAGAAGCCACACTCATAAAGTGTTAGTCTTTGCTAACTATGCCTTTACAATAACTGATCTATTTAAGAAATCCAGATACAGAAAAACCTTGAATTGCGAGTAAGCTATTCTGTGAGTGTTCCACAAGATCAGCAAACATTTCTAATAAATTTTAACTTGATACACAAGCGAAGTCTTGCAATAGGGTTGTACATGGCGCCAGGTGTCACGTGATCACAACTGAGCCAATGGTTCTTGAGATTTGCTTTGCTACATGAGTGCCTTGGATGACAAGTGTGTTTCCGGAATGAATTTTGCTGGCAAACCAAGGTTTCCTTGTAATTTTAATTCAAGATGCCCAGAAGGAAAGAACATAAGAAAATATAAATTCCAGTGCAAAACAAAGACATATTTTAAGGTGTGATGAAGGGGAGGCAGGCGTTAAGGGGAAGGGTCTCAGGGCTCATGCAGATATTAGACGATTCTACTCTGACCACAAAGTCCCAGCACACTGGCGACGAAGCAGGACAGTAACCGGCTGAAGTTGCATCTGACAGACAACCATGGGACAAAAGCATCGCAACAGGCTTTACAGATTACAGCGCTGCTCTTTTCACAAAAGGAAAAGAGAAACCTCAGTCTGTTGTTTTCTGTGGTTCTTGGGTGGGAAGGGAGGGATCCGAGCAGGGCTCCAGGGTGAGAGGGACTGAGGGCAGAGGCAGCCTGGGTGAGGTGTTCACCGGCCACACCTGGGGAGGACCCCACTCCTCGTAGGAGGCGGCATCTCAAATGTTTCACTATTTTGAAGTCAAACTAGGTATTTAAGTGGCAAATGCCAGTGGGACACAGAATTGAAAATATTCAGTGGACAAAATCCAGGCATACAAAATGTCCGCGCGAGCTGGGCATCCATCCCTAGCGGCTGTGGCCCTGCAGCCGATGCTGGGTGAGCTAAAGACTCTGCAACGAAGAGCAGGGGCCCGGCTACCAGCAGCCCTGGGCCACACCTGGGGCCTCCTGCCCGCCGAAGCTCACACCTTCCGTGAGGCAAGCTTCTGACTTTTCAAGGAGCACCAGAAATCCAGATTCTTTTTTAGTTTATAATAATGATTGTTGAATGAATAACTGCTCTGAAAGTGAGGATGCCTAAAATCCAGAATCAGACTGTTAAAGCCAGATGTGAGTAACACAAAGGACCAGATGGTTGATCGGCTTTTGGTGAAGGCTTAATGAGACTCAGAATGGGGAACAAGTTGGCAAATCCATCTAGTATTTCTTCTTCTTCTTAAGTTTATTTATTTTGAGAGAGAGACAGTGCAAGTGGGGGAGGGGCAGAGGGAGGCGTGAGACAGAATCCCACGCAGATTTGGCGTTGTCAGCGCAGAGCCCAATGAGGCTCAAATTCATGAAACTGTGAGATCACGACCTGAGCCAGAATGAAGAGTCTGACGCTTGACTGACTCAGCCCCCAGGCCCCTACCTAATGCCTCTAAACTAAGCTCTGAAACACAAGCACCTGTCGTGGAGGACTACAGCCTGGACACGGAAGGGGACATGCCTGCCCAGGACCCTCCGTGATGACGAGCACCTGCTCCTGGCTCACACAGAAGTGTTCTGTTATAAAGATTTCCCGTGGTAGAGCTGTGTGCCCGTGCTGATAATGACACTGACTTCCCTGAGTGACTGATGCACTTTCTCACGAGCTTCTCATCTGCACCTTTACAGATAAACCTCTGCAACTAAACCTCTGCCTTCAAGCCTTTTTGGAGGAAGGTAAAAAAGATCATTGGAGGACAAGCAATAAAATCAGTAAAGACGAACTGGTTAAAAAAAAAAAAAGTCTGCCAAGCCTTATTTGGGATGATGTTCTTTGAGAAATGTTTTACAGCTTTTTCTATCATTTAGTCTTGAATTTTAAAAAGTTCCTATCACACAGACAGTTAAGCCAAGTTCTCCCTGATAGGGTAGTTCCTATCCCCAATGTCAGTGGTACTTTCCTTCTTATGGTGCCTTCCATTATTTTTTCGAAAGTTCACTTAGGTGTTCAATGGCATCATGAAATGTCTTATTTATAAAAATCCTGCACTTGATTCCTAAATGTCCAAAGCCTCGAGGTCCATGCAATGTCTTGATATGAAATATATTCCTCTTCCCTGTCAGACAGTTGAAAGGTATTTGGATATTCCAGAATTCAGTTTTCCAATTTTCAGTCTACCAAAGAGAGCTTTATTCACACAAAACGCCTCACATGATGTCGTAATTCACTTCCAGTTACGACGCAAACCACAGGCATCGGCTCCTGGAGGAAGCAGTATTGATCGATGACTTGAAAGGACTGGAGAAGTCTTCAGAAACCCCACACTTCTCTCCCTGCTGGACTGCCGGACTCAGTCCGTCCACAAGCACCAGAAACACATCCCCGCTCTGCTCTCTTCTCTCTCCACAAACTGAATGAACTCATTTCCACTGAGTTCTGCTCGCTTTGTGGTTAAAGAGTCATAATACCATTGACTCTTAAACATTTCAAGACTGCTTTTAAACACGGGTGAACTAAGTTGCATTGATATATAACAGCAGCATTTTGAAGCAGGGAAATAAACACTCTAGTGTTAATTCCATGTCCATTTCAGGAAAAAAAAATTCCTGTGGTTTATCAAAAATATCTCAGAAAGTATTGTTAAGATTTACCTTTAGATCTCAAAGATATTCCTCTAAAGAAGAGATATTTCCATTTTAATCTGAATCTAAAACACTTTATAATGATCAGTCTTGATGCTGCTAAAGGGTGATGACTTTAAGAATATAGAGAAGATGCCCCTCCCATCTTGGAGCCGCCAGCCCGCAGGAAATCAGCGTAGCAAATCCTGGTTCTCCGGATTTACCTCACACAAACTTTACAGAAGATTAAACCCAGTTATTTGTTTCAAAACATCTATTAAGAGTTGCGACGGCTACTGAATTTATTTAGTAATTCCATGTGTGTCTGTGTTTCTGTGATTTCTTCTGAGGTCATTTAAGTTGCAAAGATGCTTTGGGCTAAATGTTCCAGAGAAAACAAGCTGTAAGCATCAGACAAATGGAAATGACCACACCACGTCTTTTATACTATTTACCCAAACTTAATATTTTTTAAGGATTAAATGGTATCTGTCTTAAACATCTAACAAAACGGCATTGTAAGAGACTTGCACTGAACTCTCAAGTATTTGGCCTAGTTCTTATCTTGCCCATAAAGCACCTGTGTGAGAGCAGAACAGGCCTGGATCTGGCCCACTCCATGCCTACAGGCTGAATGCCGGGGCTGCAGTCACCAGGGTCTCCAGCCTCTGTCCGAGCAGCTTCTGAGAAGGTGCTTTCTAAAATTTTTTTATGTTTATTTATTATTGACACAGAGAGAAACAGAGTATGAGTAGGGGTGGGGCAGAGAGAGAGGGAGACACAGAATCTGAAACAGGCTCCAGGCTCCAAGCTGTCAGCACAGAGCCCAACACAGGGCTTGAACCCACAAACCACGAGATCATGACTTGAGTCAAGTTGGATGCTCAACTGACTATGCTACCCAGGTGCCCCCAGGAAGGTGCTTTGGTGTGCAGGCGAGCTTTGAGAACCACAACTGAACAGGATTTAAAAATCTCTGATATCTTCACCTATGAATAACTGGGAAAAGCCTCAAATATATACAGAACTCTGTTATCATTTAACTTAACCTGACACTTCTTTTAATTTGAGTAATGTACTTCTTGGTAAAAATCTCCTTAGTAATCTAAAAAAAGGTTGCCTTGGGGGCGCCTGGGTGGCTTAGTCGGTTAAGCGTCCGACTTTCACTTAGGTCATGATCTCTCGGTTCGTGGGTTCGAGCCCCGCGTCGGGCTCTGTGCTGACTGCCAGCTCAGAGCCTGGAGCCTGTTTCAGTCTGTGACTCCCTCTCTCTCTGACCCTCCCCTGCTCACGCTGTCTCTCTCTCTCTCTCCTAGAAATAAATAAAACATTAAAAAAAATTAAAAGAAAAAAAAGGTTGCCTTGTGCCAAAAAGAAAACAAAAAACAAACAAAAACTAAAACAAGCAAAACACACAAACGCACACAAAGGGACATGGCCTTCACATTTGCATTCAGTAAAAACAAGTACAGAAAAACCTTGGTTTGTGAGCATAATTCGTTCTGGAAACAGGCTTGTCCTCCAAGGCACCTGTATATCAAAGCGACTTTCAAGGGCCATTGGCTCAGCTATGATCACGTGAACGTACTGCTCATAGTGCAAGATATCGCACCATGTATCAAGTTCAAATTTATTACAAATGTTTGCTCATCTTATGGAACACTCACAGAGCAAGTTACTCGCAACCCAAGGTTCTACGGTATATTCAATTACTTATGTTTTTACTAACTCTTGGATTTACAGTCATCTGAAAAGAAACGTTGAAACAAGAGCACTGCTTCAGGCTATTTTGGTAGCTCACATGGAAAGTAAAGTTCATTGACAATCAACTTCCTGAAATGTGTGAGTCCTGCACTTAAACACAACTCTCATTATTTAAGAATGAAACTCTAGATGAAGCATGTGTACTCACATTGGAGTTTCAAGTTATTATTTACTAAATTACACATCAATGCTTTTTTCACCTATAGTTCTTGGCTTCAAATAGGCTTTTTTATCAGCTACTTTTTAATCGTTTATTTATTTTCCCCAAATATTAACTTTATGATTGATGTTACTTCATGATTATGTGAGATGATACTCTGAATTTCCTCTGAACAGCATTATTCAATAGGATGGTGAAAATGTTTGAACAGAAAAATGAACTCCTGAGCTCCAGAGTGAAATGTCAAGAAGCCTATTTAAGTCCAGAGTGAAAATCAGATCACCAAACTAGTTACTCTTCTGGAACCATCTTGGTTTTCATGACATACATCACTAAGAAACCGTAGAGTAAGGTAATCATAGCTAAGAATTTTGGGAGTCAATCTTAATATAAATATATTGTATGGACCCAAAATGAGTCATTATTGTGGTATATACTCTGACCCTGATGGAGCATATGCAGCTATTCAAGGTGTTAATATCAGTTCCGGGAAGGCTTCATAGAAGAGTTTGCACTGTCCACCTCTCACTGATGTCTAATACTGCACACTGCTCGTCCCTGTTGAGGGGCAGGGGGCTTGCCCAGCCTCAGGGTCAGCATCTACATCAGGCGTGGAGATGGATGGGCCAAAGGCATTTGACTATAAGTCAGTTTTTAAATGTGTCCAACTGGTGAAGATTTTTGTAACTCATACTCTGTGGTAAGAACTTATAATCAGCACATTGTCTACATTTTTAAAACAGATTTACTGTGATTTATGAGGTAGGAAATGTGTTGTTACTGTGAGTGGAACTGAACAGAACAGGGCCCCCTTGTTCATGGTCTACTTAGTTACACAGCAAAGAAAATATGTATTCTAAAAACAATACGAGGGGTGCATGGGTGGTTCAGTCGCTTAAGCATCTGACTTTGACTCAGGTCATGATCTCATGGTTCATGAGTTTGAGCCCCGCATCAGGCTCTCTGCTGTTAGCACATAGCCTGTTTTTGATCCTTTGCCCCCCTCTCTCTGCCCCTCTCCTGCTCATGCTTTCTATCTCAAAAATAATAAACTTAAGAAAAACGATACCCATATGGCAAAGGCTTGTGGGAAGGCTGAGAGAGGCATGGAAGGAAGCAGAAGCTTGGACACAGCTTTGCAGAAGAGATAAAAGTGAGCTGTTTGGGAAGGACAGTAGACATTGGTGTTTACAGAACCAGAAGAGAAGTCTCCGGATGAAGTCTTCACTATCATGTGGAGGTCTGGAAGAACACGGGGTTTCCTGGAATCAGAACAATTTCCAGCAGCACATGCCTCTCACTGATGCTCCATCGTAAGCATCAGGGAAGGGCTGTCCTGCAGCCCCGGGGAGTGCAGGGTGACTCGTATGCTGAGTGGTGGCGGTGGGGAGGCAGGTGTCTGCACACGGAAGTGACACACAGCTAAGTGCAGGTATCTGTACATCAGAGAGATAATCGGTGGCGATATGGCGTATGTGCTGGAGTGAGGGAGTAAGAAAGCAGGAGAAAGTGAAAGGTGTTGCTCCAGCACTGAGTAGGCGGCAGCAGCGGGGCACCGGGCAGCGCAGGGGTCAAAGCATGTGTGTGTGCATCATGCACGCGGAGCCTGAGAGATGAGGAGAGGCCGCAGAGGGATGGCTGCGATGGAGGGTGACTCCGGGGAGGGAATGGAGCTCGCACGGGGGTCTGAGGGAGAAGAGAAACATGACATCGGGTCCTAACGTCAGGGTCATCTCATAAAAGCCAATGTGTGATCCGGGAAAAGAAGAAACCCCTTCATCAACACCTGCTTCTGCAAATCACTACAAATAATCATGATCTTAGATTTTTAGGGCATGAAACAAGAAAGTACCAGGCTTCTGGGGCTTACTGTCCAAGAGAGGGATGGGACACGACAGGGAGAAGCGACAGACCACCACGGGCACCTCGGCATCAGGAGTGCGGGGACTGCAGACCGGCCCCCCACAACCCTAACAGCTGCGCTTTGTGCCTCCTGCACTCCCACCTCTATTTTCTTTTTTTTTTTTTAATGTTTTTATTTATTTCTAGGAGAGAGAGAGACAGCGTGAGCAGGGGGGTCAGAGAGGGAGTCACAGACTGAAACAGGCTCCAGGCTCTGAGCTGTCAGCACAGAGCCCGACGGGGCTCGAACCCACAAACCGCGAGATCATGACCAAGCGAAAGTCGGACGCTTAACCGACTAAGCCACCCAGGCGCCCTCCCCCTCTATTTTCTATTGCTTTTCTAATGTTCCTGATTTTTTTTTTTTGTATTTGCTACTTTTTATATTGGAGATAATAGTAGGAAGAATACAGAAAAATTTTTTGTAGGACCAGCTGAGCTAACCAGCTGCCTCAGAATACTTTTTTGAAAATAGGAACTTGTAGGGGGCGCCTGGGTGGCTCAGTTGGTTAAGCGTCCGACTTTGGCTCAGGTCATGATCTCGCGGTTCGTGGGTTCAAGCCCCATGTTGGGCTCTGTGCTGACAGCTCAGAGCCTGGAGCCTGTTTCATATTCTGTATCTCCCTCTCTCTCTGACCCTCCCCTACTCATGCTGTCTCTTTCTCTATCAGAAATAAATAAAACATTAAAAAAAATTAAAAAAAAGGAACTTGTATAAATTTTTATAAGTTTGGCTCCTTCTGTTATATGGAATTAAACTTACAGTCACGTGGTTAATATTACTATTTGTCTGGCATCACCATTCTATGTGTTCAGATTATCCATGTCTTCTACATTTAAGTTTTAAGCAAAAATGTTGAAGTAGAAGTGACTACTTTAATTATAATTAAGCTATTAATATTATTTTCATTAAATGTACTTTTTGTTATGATTTCTGCATGATGATGAAGCTAGTAATTAATATAGAGTAGCTTAGTCTAGTAACATTTCATTTTTCTGATAAACTACATCGAGAGTATAATTCCCTAATATAATGTTTTCCTTTTCGGACCCAATATTAATGGGTATTAAAGTGAATAAAAAAAGATGATTTAGATAATTTTATTGAGAACAAATATCTGGAAAATCTCATTCTCTGATCTACGGCATTAATCAATTAAATAATTTTAACATCTTTTTATACTATCTACAGTACTTCAGATACTTTCCTAGATGCTGAAAATATAAACTTAACTGATCTCAGTCCTGGATTACCAGGAGCTCACAATCTATATAGCAGGACAAATAATACACAACACTTAACATCTTACATTTTCATGGGACACCCTTTCAGTAATTCATACACACATACTAAGCACTTAATATGTAACACATTTGACAAGATTCCACCTCCTATTGCAACATGCAGGCAGGGCCTTGGCCTCAGGGCTCCGAGTCTAATTGGAAGGGTTCTTACTACGGCCCCCCGTGCTCACGAAGAACAGAACGGACATGCATCCTGGGGCGGCGGGAAGCGGTCAGCACTCTGGAGTCTCACGTGCTTCGTCAGGGTTTCCGCGAAAACAGGATGTGAGTACAGGGCAGCCCATTTACAGGCAGCCACACAGTATGGAATATGGCTGCTTCTAAATGAGCCACCTGTACTTTCCAAGGGCCGCACAGGTGACCGCAAGCAACACGCCGTGCTGGACTCCGGACGCTTCTTCCAGCTTCACGGATGAAAACAGGCGCACATGCGTACGTATACACACTGATACAAAGGGATACCCAGAATACAATGAAACAAATCCAGCCCACCACATATCACATTTCATTAACTACAGAAAATGCAATTTGATTGTTTTCAGAATAGATTGTCTGACAGGATGGTAGTTTTTAAATGTCTTGTATGTGGCATACTTGAAGAAGTAACTTCCTCTCTGAAAAGACTGCTTTCTGGGGTGGGGGTGAAGTTAGGAATAATATGTCTCAAAACAAAAGAAAACAAAACAAAGAAACTAAAGCATATTTTTATTTTAAATTCTGAAATTCACTAATTGCTTAAAGTATCTTCACTATTACAAGAATTTGATTAACTACCGTGATATTCTTAAAATTCATCTATGGGAGTTCACAGTCCTGAAGAATCTTCATGGCCAAATATGAAGTTCAGAAGGACTTGAAAACACTAATGATTCGTGTGTAAATAATTTGATATCAAAACAGGGAAGAAGTTAAAGCCAGATTGAATAGACTTTGCTAGCCCATGAAAACAAATGTCAACATAGAACCAATATCCAGACAAAATGTCAAGTCAAAGATTTCTACTGACATATTTATTAAAAGTATCATAATTAAAATGTGATTTGATCATATTATAGTTGCATATTTTTAAGCCCCAAGACATAGTTTCAGCAATGTTTTTCTTTAAGAAACTTGAGCGAGCATTCCTACAAAATTTAACTATGTAATTATTATTTTGTTTTTTTTATTTATATCTAGGAGAGAGAGAGACAGCGTGAGCAGGGGAGGGTCAGAGAGGGAGTCACAGACTGAAACAGGCTCCAGGCTCTGAGCTGGCAGTCAGCACAGAGCCCGACGCGGGGCTCGAACCCACGAACCGCGAGATCATGACCTAAGCGAAAGTCGGACGCTCAACCGACTAAGCCACCCAGGCGCCCCACTATGTAATTATTTTTAATGATAGAAAAATTTCAGATTCTTTTGCCATACTGCTTATGAAAATCTTGATCCATGAAACGAAAATGGTGGGGACAGTGGGAAATAGGCAATTAGGAACACATCACTGAGTTATTTTGAAAACAATCATTATTGGTAGTATAGAATTTTCAGCATATAATTTTAATCCCTATTGTCTAAAACTTGATGTTTATATTTGCACATATTTGTATACTGGAGTATCATGACTGACAATGCATTGACTTTTTATTTTACTTTAATAGAGAACTACAAGCTGTGGTTAATTTACTGTTTTCACCCATGGATCTCAGGGTCTTTTTACTTCGGAACAAAGCAAATGGACAGGGCCCTGACTCCAGATGTGTATTTCCATAAAGGCAATCGTGAACATCAAGGGGGCATGGGACGTGGTCCTTGCAGAACACAAACTGTGTGTGCAATGCATTAGGCAGCTCTGTCTAGGATATTTCTTTTCATCCTGAAAATAATCTTACAAAATGGTGAATTATAGGATTCTAAGTAGGACAGACTGGAGAGTTTCGCGACAGCCCAAGTTAATGGAGGCACCCCAGAGAAGTCAGCTTCCTTTCAGGAGCACACAGTTTAAGATGTGTGCAGTTTATACACAAGAGGTTAAGGTGACAATTCCTGATACAGAGTGAGCTCCCCGTGGAGTGGCCCCTCACCTCCCCCTACTTGATCCTGAGAGGGTCCCTCCCAAAGTTGGCTGTGCCTGCCCTGGGCTCCTTCAGGCATTCCTGACGGGGATGTGAGGACTAACCAAGTTGCATCCTGATCAACTAGGTAAGAGGTAGGACTGTCTCTTCTCACTTACTCCCAAAGAGTCACTGGATTTGGCCAAAAGAATTGTAATAAATAATGAATGAAAATCATTTGGGAAAGTCTCATGAGGTCCTAATTCTTCCTTGCTCATATAATAACTGTTCCACTTTCCTTTCCCCAGAAAGGTCTTCCACATTGGATCAAGAGGCATGTCAAATCTACACACAACCAAATGGACCTCACACTGATCTTCAAGATGTTATCCTGGAGGAAACTAGGGACATAAGCTGTGGTTCTGTGAACACAGCTCTTCCCTCTCCCCAGCCTGTGTATTTAATTCTTGACAAAATGAAAACAAAAAAGTGAGAGGAAGCAAAGGTGCCCACACAGCAACATCTAAATGCCCGAGCGAAAGAAGTAGAACGGCTGGCCAATGGAACGATCCCACTGGAAGAGCAGCTGAGAACCCCTAATCCAATGGCCCGGGGCCCAGGGACAGGGGGACTCCTAGGGTGGGAAATGAGGGACACCTGACCACTTTCAAATAATGTCCAGACTAAGTCCATTCTCGAGTTCACTTTCCTTTACCTCGTCCCCCTTCTGTTCTTGAGTGTTAAATATGGATGGTAACGCTTCTTTCTTCCTGCCCCCATATTATTGGGATTTTTATAAGAAAGAGGAAAAGATTTATGAAAACACACGGAGCTATTCCTATGCAAACTTTGTGTAAATATAAGGGATTGCCAACAACACTGGGATTTATGGCTGCTGTTATTAGCCATATGTTGTTACTTTTATTATTCCACAACAAATAAATACAAAGTACTTGTCAAGCCATATGCCAGAATGTATCACCTCAAGCGATGCAGCAAGGCCATCAATTTCCAACAAGCGACAGTCACAACTGGACCACTGCTCCCTTATCGCGGCTTTCGGGGGAAGGGTACCATTCCTCATTTTCCATATCTCCTTCTTTCAAAGAATTTCTGCGTGAGTGACTGCCATGCACCGGCCCACCTGTGACTTGTGAGTGCCAGCCCGTGATCACGCAGCTTCCCTCTGAGACATAAGCGGCGTGGACCACCTAACTCGAGACCTGCACGTACAGTCTCCCGCTGCTGCATGGAGACGTGACGCTTGCTCACCGGGAACTTTGACACACGTGGTGAGAGTCTCATGTACAATAAACACCATGAAAAGTTCATCTGCATTTAATTTTTTAAATTGAATTGAGTACTTCACTTTGTTTTGCATTTGGGTGTTCCTTTCCAGTGTGTGCTAGGGCGTTTCTTGGCCAGAGCCTTCTGGAGACCCAGGTGAAATGCCTTCCTGTCAACATCCTGTCCCCCACTGCTGCCCCTGCACCCAGGCTAACCGCCTGCGTGTGCTTCCACACTGCTCATGGCTTCCAAACGACACCTGTCCTTTTAGACCAAATTCACCCCAATCCTGCTGAGGCTTCCCTAGCTATTCCTCCTGAGTGCTCTGTCCTTCAGTTTCTCATGAATCCTACAGCAAAATATGTGACCATTCGTGTGCTGCAAGGTTTTTATTCTATGTTTTCCTGTGCATGGAGTTTATCACTCCATCTAACGACTCGCCTCCTTGAAGACAGGGATGGGAGAGTGAGTACTCTGTTCACTGCATCAACTAAGGAAGTTTGAAACTTAGAATAGAAACACCAACATGTATTCATGTTACTAAGGTTCTTTGGCAGTTATGTTAACTCTAACTTGTTAGTGACCGCTTTTAATTCAGATCAACTGTTAAGCTTCTGGAGATTTCCAAGTGTTATTAAAATCATGAAAGTCGTTGCTTATCTTTTAAGTGTTCATACGTTCTAATTTTTACAAAATTTGGGAACATTTAAAAATAATATTCAATCAGAAATATCCAGTTAATGAAGCTTTAAAAATGGATACAGAAATATTATTTAACCAGCTTTGAACAGAAGAAGCTGACTTTCCAAAGAGGGAGCACCATCAGCAGTCATGTGCTGAAGTGGAAACGTGTAATAACATATTTATATAATGAAATGGGTATCTCACAGATTTATTTCCAAGGGATTATTGCATGAAATTCAATACAGAAGTCTTCAGCTTTATGAACATAAAACGGTGTTATTTTGGTCACAGTGGATTTAGGTTGATGGCACTAAGATGAGCGACTGAACAGATATTTCAAGCATTTTTGAGAGCCTGAAAAGTGAATAGGTTTTGAGTAGAAGCAGAAAATTTCCCTTCATTTCCTAATGAATTATTTGTTCATTTGTACTTTTCACTAGAACCGATCTATTCCTTTAGGTCTGGGAATTCATCTTTTATATGTAAAAAAAAAAAGTTTGATGATTAAACATTCAAATTAAAAAAGAAATAATAAGCATGAATGAGCAATTTCTTAGCAGTTATTTTAATTATCATGCAGGGGACAGATCAGTAATTACCTCTCCCAAAAGTTCCACTCCATACAGCTCTTACTTCATACCGATATGTGTTAACTATTTCTAGAAGTTTCCACAAAGAGAGCTATTTTATGAGCATATATGCTACCCCTAGAATCTTATTATTTGGCTCCTCAACTGATGTTTCACTGACCAAGATGTGCGATGGATCAGATTAGAGCTGTAGAGAATCCTGTGGACACCTGACTCCCCGTGTGCTTGCTTGACAGGTAGTCCTTGAGACTGGAGCCCACGGCCCTTGGGGCCAGGCGGGCCCACCAGCTATAGACTAAGCCCACGCCCACCTAACTCCCACCTCCACGTTCTGCCATGGACACAATGTTCTTGCTCAGTCTATTTGCTGTTTGGTAAAGAAAACAGATTTCTTGATTACCGTAATGATAAAAACTTACCTTGAGGAATCCTACTATTCCCAAATAAGTCCCCTGCTTTCATTATAGAGCTTAACAGCCTTGACCCCTACATCAGCATCCGACTCAGCCTTCAGCCACAGTTGATTCCTTTTATCTCCTTTTACAATTCAACTCATCAAAGCCCTATAAATGAAGAGTTTTTTTTTTTTTTTAAAGATCTGTTGTTTACATCTTTACCTCCCTCACCTTCTTCTTAGTGGCATTACCTCAGAATTAGATTACACAACATCTAACGGGCACATTCTAACTTCATTCACATCTCTGATCTATGCTACATATGGAAGCAAGATTAAAAACCTAATACCGAGCACCGAGGGATGTCAAAACTTTACTATCCAAAAATAACATCTAATTCTCTTCCACTACAAGTCTACCATCCCCATTTCCCCAAGTCATTAAGTAGTACGCCCAGAGCCCACCGACCCTGGAGTCAACTTCAGCTCCTCTTTTTCTCATGCCCCCCACACAAGATGTCACTTACCCAACGTTTTTAGGAAGTTGAACTTGTTGAAATTATCACCAGAAAAATTTTATATCCTTTCAACAGTAAAAACGTCTTTTGATTGTTTCCAATGTCGTAGAATTGCAGAACTAGGAGTGTCCAAAAACAACGACTTATTTATAGAAGAAAAGGGTGTGCAGCCATGTGACAGATCACAGAGCTCAGAGGACACAGCTAAGGCACTTCAATGCCGGTTTGCAGAGACACAGGTGGGTGTATTCCTTCAGCTTCGCTGTCACTAGTAACTTAACACACTGGATCATGTGGATGCACTCCTGCATTTGCCACAGGCTGGTGGGAACTGGATCCCTTCAGAGTTTTTGCCAATTCCAAGGTGAAAGTTCCAATTTTTTCACATCCTCGTGTAAGAGCTTAGTGTTGTAATTTAACAGATGGGATTATGCTCACTTTACTGTTTTCTGAAATGTTTACTTTGTTTAAAAATAGGGGGAAAAGACTCATTTGATTATCCGGTAGAGATCTAAACAGCCTTCAAATGTCTTGATGTCAAAAGTCAGTACACTGTAGGAACATAAAAATTTTGAATCTGAATAGAACTTTTGGCATTTATTTTCTTTTTACAGAATTATTATGAATGCCATAATACAGGAAAGAAAAATCGAAATCTGAGATAAACTGACTTGTGATTCATGACCCAACATTGCCTCTCTGACAAGGCAGAAAAGTCTCTGTGAATCTTATCTTACCATGAGTGACCTTCTGTAAAAACAATGTATCTATGACTTTGACTAATACAATAGTGATTACTTTTTATTTCCCCTAAAGAAAAATGGAGCAAAAATTCTGTCATCTCTCTTGACATAAAATGCTTGATTTTATAGCATTTGGTGATATCATCCATCAGCCTCCATTTAGGTCGCTCTCAAGTCATATGCTTTCAGTTTAATCCTTATAATTAAATTATTTATGTCACCCTTCTGGAGACTCTTTTGTCTTTCTCAAGGTACCGGTGGCCAGCGATATATCTGTCCGTTCCAAACGATGAATATAAATATGAGTGTGTGTCAACTAGCTAATTGTCACAGAATATCAGGGATAATTAATTATAAAACAAAAATATAATTCACAAAACTAAAACTCTGGAGAAATCCTGTAAAGGTAAGGAGAGACTAGTGCAGGGGCACCTGGGGGCTCAGTCGGTTAAGCATCCGACTTCGGCTCAGGTCATGATCTCACAGCTCCTGAGTTCGAGCCCTGCGTCGGGCTCTGTGCTGACAGCTCAGACCCTGGAGTCTGCTTTGGATCCTGTGTCTCCCTCCGTCTCTGCCCCTTTCCCACGCGCTCTCTCAAAATTAAATAACATTACAAACATATTTTTTGAAAGAAGAGACTAGTCCCAGCTAGCATGAACGTGGGAGCTGCTCGGGGATGTGGAGGTCTGCGACGTGGGCCACCAGGTGACCTATGGTCCTTGTGAGGCGATTCTCACGCTGTCACAGGAGAGAGGCCCGGGAAGGTCTCACTTGACTGCTTTTAAACACTGTAAATGCTGTATTTCGGTGTTTATGATGCTGTACATGTTAGTAAGAAAGCAGGACGATAAAACATCCGATTAGAAGGCCAGGACACGATTTCACAGCCTTCCCTACCTCTCATTTGGGTCTGACATTGACTGAATCAATTAAGCATCACCTTGTGCCATTTTCCTTTCTTAGAATGGTCATGATCACACTTTGCCCTTTCCTCCCTCCGGGAAATGGACGAAGATTTATGTGTGGCTTCAGGGCAGCCTCCCCTTGAGCCGGCATCTGGTGGGAGGGGTTGCTGCTCCAGAGCTTGGGGCTCCGACAACAACTGGTCCCCAAGCCCCTTTCTGAGAAATGCCATGACGCTTGGCTCTGGTATTTTCTTAGTGATGTCTTAACATAATTAAGCATTATCTTGATTTTTGTCTAAAAGTGTACATGTAAAAGTACAATTTTCTAATGCAAACCGAGAATCGTATGCTTGGATGGGGGACCAGGGACTGTTGTTTTATGTGCTATTCCCAGGTACGGGAATGCCTTTCCTCTGGACCATGCCTGTCTTGTTTTACAATAAATACAGACTTCCTTCCAGGCACTTCCTAGCAGCCTGCCTGTCTATTGTATCTGAATTACACGGGCGGCTTTTTCCATTGTGATATTTCCATTGAAAGTCATTCTATTTTGAAGAATGTATTATACACACTATGTTTCTCTAGGCTTTCCTCTCTTGTAGAAGCAGAGTAAAAATGCAACCTTCAGAATTCTTACCAGAAGGTGTAAGCTTATTAAAAATAATGTATGGATATGTCTTAATATATCGATAAGAAAGGTTTCCAATAATGCGATCACGTAAGTACAGAGTCTGGGCTTGTCACACCACTGACGTTACAGTTTTCTTTCCTTGTAATACTGTCTTTTTTATACCAAAACAAATTGAGTATGGAATTTAATTTTTCACTGACTATACACTTTTAAAAATCATGTTAGTTTGAAGCCCATTAGAAATAGTTTTTTTCCCCTCTCTTGTCACAGCTGAGAGTCACGGCTCTGCACTTGATAAGAACTCATGGCAGAATTGTTTCAACGGTGATGCCCAAACTAAAATAAACCGAACATAAAAAATAATGAAGTTAGAGGTACATGGCTCATTTTTCTGGGAAGAGACTTAAATATAGGGGCATGCAGAGATAATTTTTAGATTAAAGCAAAAGGAAACTGTCAGATTTAAATGTTTAGAGCTTTCTAATTGTTTTCTCTTCTAAGCAGGTTGTAAAACAAGTATGTTTTGCGGTTGGGGCCGCAGCACCACATCCTACATTGACCCTTCCGTGTGCCATGCACAGTCTACTAGACTTCCATGGAAATTCACCTGCACTCAAAGCCTTTGACGAGGTCACTTTAACCCTCATGACCCTAAAAGACCAACTGAAGTCACAGACAGGCTCATGCTTTGGAGATTTGGGCACCTAAAATGAAAAGACCAGGGGTGCTGGGTGGCTCAGTCAGTTAAGCAGCCGACTCTCAGCTCAGGTCATGATCCCACCGTTTGTGGGACTGAGCTACACGTCAGTCTCTGCACTGATAGTGTGGAGCCTGCTTCTGATTCTCTCTCTCCTCTCTCTCTCTCAAAATAAATAACATAAATAATAATTTAAAAAAAAAAACATAAAAACAAGAACACCACCGAATCCATGACAATACATTGTGACTTTGTGACCCACACTGTTTGCAACAACAGATCCTTAACTATTAACTCAAACATGTCCTCGAAATTGAAATCTTCATGGAGACAATCAAATTGTATGTTTCCTCTTCTTAAAGGTCTGCTTTATATCTGCAAGTCTGTGCACACACACAATGTTTTTGAAAATGGAATTATCTTGGGGCACCTGGGTGGCTTAGTCAGTTGAGCGTCCGACTTTCGCTTAGGTCATGATCTCGCGGTTCGTGGGTTCGGGCCCCGCGTCGGGCTCTGTGCTGACTGCCAGCTCAGAGCCTGGAGCCTGTTTCAGAGTCTGTGACTCCTCTCTCTCTGACCCTCCCCTGCTCACGCTGTCTCTCTCTCTCTCCTAGAAATAAATAAAACATTAAAAAAAAAAGAAAATGGAATTATCTGAAAAAAAATCAAAAAACAAAATTCCTAAAGAGGAAACTGTGGGGGACAGACCTGCATGTGACTCCCGGATGCCCACCTGAGCGTGACACTGATGCCCACGGAATCCTCTCCCCTTCTGGAGTGTGGGCGGATCTGTGGCCAAGGTGAGACAATGCTGTAGCCCAATGGAGGCCCCAGATCCAACAGGAGATTCTGAGTTAGTTGAAATGGACATGGTCCTGGGTACCCCTGACTTGGTCACACGATCATCAGATGGCAGTCCCCCAAAGAAGGCCTGGGCCTCCATGACAGAGGGCTCCCTGTGGGCCCCAGAAAGACTAGCAGCAATGCAGAGCCCCAGGAGCCTGGCCTCATCCCGCCGCCGGAAGGAACCCCGTTCTCCCCACACCCGCTGGGAACTGAAGTCGCACATGGGCTTTGGGTGAGACCAGCTGGATCATGGCACCAGAAGAACCTGAGAGGACCCGGCTCCCCAGCCCCAGAAACTGTGAATAAGAAAGTGTTTTATGTCCTTAACGTGTATCGTAATTTGTTACACAGCAGTAGAAAACCAGGGCACAAAATAACTACCTACTACTTTGAAACTCGGTTATATGATTACCTACCAGTTAACTGTGGGGAGAAAACATGCTAATTACATTTTTCCAGCAGTTTTATCTGCTGGATTAATGGCTACCTGAGAACAAACCCATGCTCCATAAACCTTTTTTTTTTTCTTTAATGTTTATTTTTGGGAGAGAGAGAGATAGAGCATGAGCAGGGCAGGGGCAGAGAGAGAGACACACATAATCTGAAGCAGGCTCCAGGCTCTGAGCTGTCAGCATAGAGCCCGATGCAGGGCTCGAAATCACAAACCGTGAGATGATGACCTGAGTGGAAGTCGGATGCTCAACCAATTGAACCACCCAGAGAACCCTACATGAACCTTTTTTTTTTTTTTTTTTTTAATTTACACATTTGCAAATCTCACATGTTTCTCTAGGATCACACAGGAGATGGCAACACCACACAATTGATTTGCCACAGTTTTAAATGATTTTCTCTTTTAAGCAGGCTTCCTGCCCAGCATAGAGCCCAATGTGGGGCTTGGACTCTCAACCCTGCGATCAGGATCTGAGCCAAGGTCAAGAGTCGGATTGCTTAACCGACCGAGCCACTCAGGCTCCCCTTGCTAGCCGCAATCTTAAATCTTATTGAAAATAAAACACAAATATGCCAGCGTTAGTGTGGGTTTATGTGTAGGCTGGTTATTTTCTCAGCCCCTTCCATTCTGTCCTTGGCTGGAGCACAATTATAAATACTTTTATGAAGTACTCACTGAATGAAACATCACTTGGACATGACTTTTTAGACTATGCTACACACCACAGAGACTGAGGATATGATGAACGCTGTTCTTCCCACAATAAGGCCAAGTTTACTTCAAAATAGCAGCCTTTATACACATACAATCAACAATGTTTGGGAACTTTGTGAATGCTTTTATTGTTTATAAAATTTGATTCTAGACCTTGCCCTCCAGAGTGACCATTTAAGTTACACAGATTTTCCAAAATACAGTTGTTAAAAAAAACCCAGAATCAATTATGAAATGAACACAGCATTGTGCATATGAATCTCATTCACTCAGGGAGGTAAGGTCAGAAGAATTTCTACCAGAAATGGAAAAAAAAATGGGCAGATCTCACTACACACACACACACACACACACACACACCACACACACACACACACACACACACACACACACACACACGTGAGGGGATGGTTGTGTTAGCCTTCATGTGGTGATCATTTCAAAATACATATGATATATCGGTTCATCACCCTAAACTTACAAAATGACATCTGTCGATTAGAACCCAATAAAGCTGGAAAAGAGCCATAGGGGCCCCTGACATAACCCAGCATGTCGGCCTCCACAGGCTCCGTACCGACACTGCAGGGAATTAGCTCTCGTTATCGTCCGCGATTTCAGGAACTCGGGATGTTAGTTTCTGACTTATGCTATTCTTCCCCAGCCAGTTTGTTTTCGGTAACTGATTGCTCACGGTGTCTGTGTATACTTCATGCCTGCAGTATTTCTGACTTGTTTGGAAGCACGAAGGTGACAATGCTTATTATTTCATTACTGGCCTTGAGAATCTATTCGCACCCGGAGCTGCTCTCTCATTTATAATAGCATATTTAATGTTGGTGTCACTTTAATTCCAGCAGCATGTTAATCCAAGGTGACAGCTGTGTAAGCCCAGGTCTCCGGGTCTGATTTTCTCATCCGCAGAAGATGCTGTAGATTGTTCACAATCAGTCACTCATGCCAATGTTCCCACCTCTCAGTGACTCTGGCAAACAGAATGAGCAGGGGCCACCACCTAGGAGGGTGCGAATGGGTGGGCCCTTCTACAGAAACGGGCAGCCAGCTAAGCTATGGGCACATCCTTTTGCTTCAGATTATAGTTGTGGAGGGACTTGAGATTTATCTCCATGTTTCTTAAACAAATAAATTCAGGGTGGGGACACATTTTAAGAACGTGAAGAATGGAAATTTGCCAGCCTCCAGAGGTTTGGTGGTGAGGCAACAGTAAGGAGAGTCCCCTGCACATTTGAGGTTCCCTATCTCCCCCTGAAACCCGGCCTTTTGTGGGTTCTGGGGACACAGGGCTGAGCTGCCCCTGGAATGTGGACCGCACGTCTGTCGCTCTCTGTTGCGGGACCGTAGGATGTGATCAGAAAGCTCTGACCTTCCAGAGCAAGGGCTTTTCTTTCTTTTTCTGTTTAAGAATATTTGGTACCAGAGAGCCATATGGACTAGAAGCCATATGCGGTGGACCTGGTGTTCATCTCCCAGCTGTCACCCTGCCTTTGGAATGTTCCTGTACTCACTGTTCTTCCTCATCTACTCCACAAATCAGAGCTACTTTTTGCTCAGTATTTTAGAGAGGTCTTTGAATGTGGGCTCCCCACTCGATGGCCTCTACTCTAAATGTCTGAAGCAACAGAATGGGACTTAGAACAGCCAAGAATGTAAGCCTCCCCAGGAAGCCCACCAGGCTGCCTCACAAAAAGACGAATCTGCCGGACCAGGCGCTGCTGCGTCAGCATATCCACAACAGAGGTCAGGTCAGAAGGCTGCTGTGACTTGAGGGTAAGGCCAGGATGCCAACTTCCTAATGCAAAGTGATGAGTGGAGTCAGTCCAGGTACCAGAATCCCTATGTCAACACAGATAGGTCACTCTTTCTACAGGGGAGCTACATGGACACCTCCATAGTAACAAGAATACTGCCTGGTAACCAAGGAATCAGAGCACGTGAAATTAAGCCTATTTAACACACCTCCAATACACTGGTTTCCCCAGTGGAACTGGACCATAACATCTACTCACTTGGGCTTCTTTGGCAGATATATCTTGGGTACTCACTGCAATTTTAAGGTCTATCTATCTGTTCTTCCATGACTACAGCCACCCCACACCATCCAAGCCATTCCTTGTTAGTTGTTTATTTTTTTTTTTTAAAGATATCTATTACATGTAATTGAACGACACGATTTGTGGGTAACAACTAGATGTCTATAAATGCCAGCGAGCAGTCTTTGTCCTTTATTGTCAAGCCTCTCCTGGTGGCTGATGGCACAGAGAAAGCGACTCACAGCCGCTGAGATCCTCCAGGACCTGACAATCATGCCACTGCCAAGCGGCCATTCTTCCATCCCAGACTCCCACATAATTTCACCCCTCAAATACTACTAATGGCACTTCCTTGATGTTGACCTCTACCTCTGCCTAGGTCTTAAAAACTTCCATAATCAGGTTCCTGCAGCCAACCGTGCTTTTACTTTTCTCCTCATCACACATCTCCCTTCTATCCAGACTCCCGTATTCATTATGTCATGAATACAAAGGTCACATCCATCTCCGCACACCTTCCCTCAAGCCTGCCTCCCTCTGTGCCAACCCAGGTCAACTCAGGTGATCCTCACTTACTAAGTGGCTATTGAGTGACTTGGTGCTGCTCAAGGTGATGCCCCACCTCTTGAGAACCTCAGATTTTACTGGTGTGAAAGCAAAAGATGTACAGACAAAATATAAGAGGTTTTGAGGATGTAAAAGAGCAGACAATTCTGCTTCAGGAAGCTGGACAGCAAGACAGCTTTTATGTAGGAAATGGCATTTAAACTTAATCTTGAGAAATGAAGAAAGGGTATCTAGCAGTAAGGAAAGAAAATTCTGGAGGCTTCTACTGTGATTCCAGCTTTCAATAATCTCTCATTCTTCTGGAAAATTCTATGTGTGTGTGTGTGTGCGCGCATGCGCGTGCGTGTGTGTTTGCATGTGTCTTAAAATATAAGAATCACACACTATCATCTATGGACTATAGTTTATTTGGGGAAAAAGAAAAAACAATATAAAGATAGAATGTATTAAGGACCAAAAATAACGACACATATTGAGGGTCAAGTCAAACCCATCAGTCAGTGTGAATCAGGGCCATGAACCGACTCCTACCACGCCTGGAGGTCCATTCCAGGGTTGAGAATATAAATATTTAGATCACATTTCTATTAGTGTTTCACAGGTCCTACATGTGACCTTGTAAGCCATTTATTATAAACAGGAAGCCTGCCTTGCCTACTCTGACTCAATACAGTGTTAAACATTCAGTACAGAGCCAGTCCCTGGACAGCTGCTGGTTAGTCGGAAAGTAGACCCACTAGACAGCCCGGAGGTGTTTCTCCAAACTACAGTGATTTTACTAAACCCCCCAGGAAGAGAATTTCTGTTGAGCTGCCATGGGGGGTTTGTTCGGTTCCCTGTACCCAAACAACTAAGCGCATACCATCCAGAAAGCCTGTGCCCTTCTGGACGCCTTGTGGTCAGGTGGTTCTGAAGAGGGACTCTTCTAGGAACATCCTTCTGTAACTCTAAAAAACGTTATACGTATTTTTGAAAGAATTCTGAATTCAATATAGGATTTTTTCCCCAGACTACTTGTCTATGATAGTAGTTGATGAAATATTTAGAAAACATAGTAATCCACTGTCAGTGCACTTTTTCCTGATACTTGGAGAACTCAGTCATCGCCAGGACAAAGCAAAACAAAAATGCTCAAGTTACATGAGGTGCAATTCTTACTGCCCTGAGAGGGCTCTGTGGAAACTTAGAGCTTTGTGGAACATAGACAGCTTGAATAGCAACGATATAATCTAAGCTTTGTGTCCTACGTATCAGGCATCTGTCCAAGTAGCAGAGGATTAAAAAAAAAAAAAAAAGCAACACCCATGGTCCCCGATGTCAAAGAGCTTATGGGTTATGTTTGCGTTTGACAAAATTATAGAATTGGAAGACCATGATCCATTATGAAAATAAATAAATCTGTAGGGGCGTCTGGGTGCCTCAGTTAGTTAAGGAGCCAACTCTCAATCTCAGCTCCAGTCACGAGCTCCTGGTTCCCGGGATGGATACCCATGCTGGGCTCTGTGCTGAGCTCAGAGCCTGTTTCAGATTCTCTCTCTTCCCCTCTCTTTCTTCCCCTCCCCTGCCCTCTCTGTCTCTCCCCCTCTCAAAATAAATAAACTTTAAAAAAAGAAAATAAACAAATCTCTAATGAAAAAGGAGTGTTTTGTAATAGAGGTAACTGTATTTCAGTTGCACGTGGCCCTAACTTACTACTCAGAAACCTGCGGCTGCTGAATACAACGCATTTGTCCCTAGTGGTCTCAAAGCCACTTGGCTTTTCTTCCTCGCCAATCAATGCCTCTACAGAGATAAACAGTCAGTCAACAAGGCGGGGTCAGCTACCAGCCGTGAAGTCAAGTTCATCCACAGTTCCAGGCCTCAGTCAGTACCTCTTCCAGATGGAAAACTTCAGCAAACACTCAAGGGTGTGGAGACTCAGTTTCCAATTTATGAAGGAGAGTAAAGGGGGTTCTTTATCAGGACACAAAATCACCAAGATGGTTAAATTAGAAGGCAGGAGAGAGTATGCTGTAGATACGCCAGGATATACAAATATCATTTGCATCCACTTCAGAAACGTGAGGATGTTTACTAAGCTATATATTTACTTTCTGCTGACATTTTTGATCCACTGGTGTGTGTAGATTAATCACAGATCTGAAACATTTAAATATGAATGTCTCCTTAAGTAATACAGTTAACTATCAAGAGGCAATTACAAAAGTCTTTTGAAGTTAGCTGAAAGTGCCTTTACATAGTCCTAAGCTTTAATAACTGGCTCAAAATATTTTATAATCATGCATATTTTCAAGCTATCTTTTAGGGATGGATATTTGATTCAGGTATTTGATCCCATTGTGGGAGCTTGGGGTTTTTTAAACTTAATTACTTTGTGTTTAAACCTAAGAATTTAATATGAAGTTAATATTATTTTGATTATAGAGCCATCAGCACCACAGATTCCATATTAAAGCTGTGTTTCCCAGCTGGCCACGTGATCTGGCTCGAGGTCAATCTTGCAAGCAGAAATTGCATACAGGGTGTAGCCGTGTTTTGTAGGTGACAGCAGAGGGAAAACAGGCAGAAAAGATAATTACTCCTGTCAAATAGGTTATCCTAAGAACTAAATACCAATCATTGCCATTAGTTTTCCCCTCAGAAACTCAGAAAGTTGGTGCTATGTGAAAAAAAAGAATCCATATGATTAGGAAGTGCCCATAAATAGATCCACAGATTCAAGCTTTCTCGAAGTCACCCAGAGAAACAGGGTGGTGCAGCAGAAGGTCCTCGAGCCACGTGGGATCCCTTGTGAAACATGGGGTTAGGACAGCCATGTGACGCCTAATGGATGCTGAGAACAGCACCCTGAAGCGGCCCTCTTGATGTGCGGGGGTGGACGTTATACACAAATGAAGCCCTCAACTTCAAATCTCAACCCAGTCACGTGTTTTGGGGACATGATGGCCCTTCTTAACTGCTATTTGGGGAAAAGGGAGGGAAGTCAGGATTCTGGAAACAGTAAAGGGACCCTGTCCTTGGTGACAGACTCAGTTACTCGGAATCCCACAGGGCATGTGCTTGCTGCTGGCTGTCCTGTGCACAGCCATGAGGATGGAGGGACAAGGGTTTCAAAAACCGACAGTCACTCCACTTGGAAATGGCTGGAGAGAAAACAGGCAGCAGAAACGAGGGTGGAGAAAGCAATGAGATGTGAATGAGGAGCAGAGCAGGATACGTTCTTTCTGAAGCAGCCGTGGGAGGGAGCCCCCGAGCTTGGTGACTTCCACACTTAGGGCGCTAGTGAGGACGGGGACATGGACACACACAGGGGACAGTGGGAAACACAGGCCAGTGCTTTCTTGTCTTTGCTGACAAACCGGAGCAGGATGCGTGAGCTGTCACATGAGCTAAGGTGACCACTGAATTGGAGGGACATGCCAGATGCGCATGGAGATGCTCTTTAGTTACCATGAACCGGAAAGTTACCCAGGGAGTTTTCAAACTCTTTTCCTTCTCAAGTATCCAAAGTTCCCTAAGACTCTAATAAGACACGTGTAACAGCTAGGAAGTGGGGATGAACGCGTGTGGTAAGAAAACAGTCTATGCAAATGCTGATGGAAAACTCAGAGTGGAAGAAAGAAAGAGATTGCAACAGTGTTCATCTTAGTGTGAAAGCAAAGCCAAGGCTTTACAAGAAGTCTCTGGAACTTGCTGCAGAGTGAAATTTTGAAGAGTCGAACTCTAGTAACAAAAACTGTAATTATAAATTGATCGTATAATGCCCCTACTACTAATTTATTGTTATAATTAGTATACTTGCTGTTTACTGAATCTTGTAAAGGGTTACTTTCATGATAATGAAAAATTGGTTTTCTCATCTACTTCTATTTTTGCTCAATGTCTTACAAGCCTTTCCCTGTAATTTTGCCCTCTGAGGGGGATTTTAGGCAATTAAATTTCCTTTGAGGCACCTGAATTAGTTCTGCGTCTGGGATAATTATTATCATTTCCAGGCCTTCATTTGCTTATCTGTCAAATAAAGAAGTCAATCTTGATGATCACTAATAGAATCCCATGCTAAAAAAATCCAAAATTTTAGGTTTTTTTGGCATGACATTTGGTTTAATAAAGATTTTTAATCATCAGATTAGTGACAGATTGGGCTATCTGGTACATTTCATTGATTACATAATTTTAATTATTTATCCACAGCTCATGTTTTATTCTACTTGTTTGGGACTATAAGTGGTGGAAGCAACAGTGATCATATTGCAAATATCTACTTTTGAAGGCACGGTCTCTTTTCCTCCTTTTTTTTATATACTTCTTCATCTTCTTCATATTCATCTTTAAAAATATGTTTTGTACCTTGGTTGGTACTAATCAGGGGGCCCTACGGGACATGCTTACAGCCAGAGGCTCAGGTCCAGGCCTGGCTCTAGCAGCACAGACACCTAGGATCTTCGGCAAATCCTAGACTTACTGTGTTTAGTTTTCTCATGAGGACGTGAATGGTGCTAAGAAAGAGGTTAGTACATGGGTTGTTTTATTTCATGACATTTATACATAGTCTCCATGACTATATATATTACACACATGTAACGGACATTCTATAACATAGAAACTGTGATATGTGTATCTGTAGATATAAGAGTAGAGCATTGACGTAGGGTAGACATTCAAAGATATAGCTACTGATTAATAAAACTTTCATTCCAGATCTTTCCTATATGCAAATGTGAATCTTTGTCAATGCATATTATGTTATAATCGGATTTTTTTTAAGCTCAGAAGCTCTTAAAAGTCATGATATTTTCTTTTCAGGTATGGTCATTTTCTTGTGAAAATGTTAATATGCCTAAAAATATATATTTCAAACCATCACATCTGGCAACATCTCTAAATGAAGAATTAAACAGCAATCCAATACACAGCAGGGAGACCAGAGGAAAAAAAATCAGTATTTAAAATGCATTAGCTAAGTAAAATAAATAAATAAATAAATATTATATACATAAATATATATTTTTATATTAGCTAAGTAAAATATATATACATCAGCCAGGTAATTGATGAACCCAAGAAAATAAAACACTGAAATGATGACATCATATGCTACTTACTCGTATAGGTGAGCTGGAAACCCTGGTCGGTGTCGGACCCGTTGGTGTTGAATTCCAGCCACAGGTGATTGGAAGTGCTGTTCAAGACCAGCCCCATCAGCTCATTCTTAGTGAAGGACCCCAACGGACGTGATGAACTGTCTTTTCCATCATAGACCTGAGAAGAAGTCATGGTGTGAATCCCCGTTACTTAATTCTGTTGGCATGTTAGCCATTTTAACAAGAAATTCAAATCTTCAAAGATGTGGTTTTGTGCAGTGCTTGAGAAAGGTATACAGTTTACTGAAAGCCGAATGCTAAACAGTCTTGTTTTGTTAAGTTGCATCATGACCATCAACATTAAAGACACACGGTTTCATCTGTGGTCAGCTCATTCTACCTGGATCACTTTACCACTCCTTCACATGTTTACTTAAATACTTTTACTTGCATTTCTAAGTTCCACTATTTACCTTTCTCCCGCTCCCTCAGAATCCACTTCCCAAGGGTGAAGGGGTGTATACTGTTTTGGCCACCACCTTGTCTGTCAACTATCATGCAAGTAATCAGACACCCCTCCTATCAGAATGTAATACAAGACTGGACAAGATGCGGAAATCTTGTCACATTTTGCAGTCTTTGCGCCTGAGGCGACTTTAGTCTCGAGTCAGTCGTGGTAGAATAATCCGTCCTGTCACAACATCAGAGACACGTGTTGTCTTCTTCTAGAACACTTTGTATTTGACGTTACCTTCCTAGGTGGTTGTGAAGCACGGGTGTTTAAAAGGAACATTTGAAATATGTGGGACGCAAGTGGAGAGGCTTGGTTTTGTGCGGATGTTAGAGGTGAGGGAGAGGGGGTGATCCGGGCTGCGTCTCCCACCTGCACTGAGGTAGCTCCTCCCCCCCGGGAGTGGATGAGTGCCAGCTCATTTCCTCAGTGGGGACTGAGTCCAGCAGTTTAGGGCTCAGACCTGCGGGGCAGCTCACAGGAGCCTCTTCCGCTGACAGAGTGGACTGGATTTGCATTTCAGAAGTAACTGAGCATTGAGGCCCCCGGCAGCCCAGTGGAGTGTCCAGAATAGAAAGTGCAGGGGCAAGGTGTAATCTGCTTGCCTCTTTGAACTAATGCGATGGTTCATAGCAAGGAACCATTGGTGTGAACAAAGGTTTTATGAAAGAAAGACTGAATATGTATTATAATGGAAAATACCCAGTTTTTCTTGATGAAAGAAAATCTTAACCAAGTAAAGGTCATGAGAGTCCCCAGTGGACCCCTCCAATGTCTGTTTAGTTCCCCACTGTTGTACTCCTTACATGGATTCATTCTCACTTTTCTCCTCTCAACTCCCTTCTAATAAAT
Organism: Proteles cristata cristata; assembly: GCA_017311185.1. Taxonomy (NCBI): domain Eukaryota; kingdom Metazoa; phylum Chordata; class Mammalia; order Carnivora; family Hyaenidae; genus Proteles; species Proteles cristata. The sequence continues at coordinate 27,592 of JAESUZ010005014.1, forward strand.
GTTAGATGGTATACCTTGCTCAACAGACTTACATGTGCATACACACTCATAAAAGAATGCATTTGGAAAAATTAATTTTATGGCCCATTATTTTATTCCTTTCCAATTCAATAAGTACTTGTGTGAGGAGTAGAATCAAATGCCCCACTACTTCTCAAGAAAGGCCAGCAAAAGGCTATCACAGAAAAATCATCGCTTGACTTACTATATGGGTTCATCAGACACGGCGTGTCTGTGACTCCAGATTATCATGAGTTTTAAGTCCGGAGGAATCTGTCTCAGAAAGTTGTGCAGACCTTGTGAGAAAGCTCTGGTCTCACAGCACATACCACACAATTCTCTGTAAGTCACAGAAACCCATGGAAATGAGGGGTATGTGAGCAAGGAGACATTCATGTAAGCTCGATCCTGAGAGTTCTGTCCATAGTCACCACCGCTGGCCTTGACTGGGAGCGTCCCACAGATTAAACAGGTCATCTGGGCAGCGTCCAGCCGCCAGAATCCTCAAAGTGACAGCCACTAAGCATGAATCATCGCAACACTGAATTATGGGCTTCTCCCAGACAATAATTCTGTCACGTTTGTCTACACTGCCAGCAATAAGCTCCACACCTGGCAGTGGGTATCTCAGGAAGAAGAAGTCACACCCCATGCGGGACAGTATTTGGTCAGCCCCCTCAAGTTGCAAATCTGGATTCAGGTTCTCGATGGATCACAAACGACACCCGGATGGTATCAGAAGTCAGAGACTTGAGTTTTCATTCCAGTGAAATCAGGGGCCAGCCACGGTAGCTCAGCACAACACCGCCCAGTTTCACGCCCGCGTCTTTCTGCGGTGCTGGAGAACTGCCCCCAGAGTCTTGTCACCACAAGGATGTAACTCTCTGCAGCACAAATGCTCCTCTGACGCTGGCATTTAATCCCAGCCTCCACCCAGAGCGAGATGGCCCAGTGAGCAGATGATCGCCGGGTAGGAACCCTCAGAGTCCTGAGGGGCAGGGCCGAGGGGTCCTGGGGTGGGGTTTACAGCAGCGATTCCCAAAGGTCATTTCCAAAATTACCGTTGGGTTCCATTATATACTCCTTTCATGACATCTCATTCAAGCTGTATTTCTCTTGCATGCTTTTTCCCCCATTTGAAGCAAGAAAACCTGTTTTTTGTACATGGAAATCCATACATAAAATTTTGGTCTTTCTTACTGGATCATAGTGTGTATGAAGGAAAAATGTGAATAACATTTAAAGCTAAAAATAAGAGAATTCCACTTGAAATGTTTTTGACATGAGATCTGTATTAGCATAGTCCATAAAGTTTATGCTTGCAAAACATTTAGGCATTTCAGATGATTGACAGTTTCTCTGCAATTAAATGAGGTAAACACGGTTTTTGTTTTTGCTTTTTGTTATAATCAACAACTTTACAATGCATGCAATCACAAATGAACATCATCCGCTTCTTCCGCGGCAATAATATTTACCACTGTTCATTTTGTGCATTTTCTTTAATCACTCACCTGCACCAAGCATAGTTAATTGTTACTTCCAAGGTTTCTGTAAAGGCTCACTGACTTATAAATTTGAGGTTATCAAAGAATTCAGAAAACAGTTCCTTACGAAGCAACTTTATTGTTTTTTTTTTGTTTTTGTTTTTTTTTTTAACATGGGTAAGAACGTACTAGTTTCTGGCCTGAAAATCCCTTCTTAATTACAGAGCTTCATGACATCAGTATGAGCTTTTAAGAGACTATTACAAAAGAACAATGAGAATAAACCTAGTCTTCTCACAATGACATTCAAATAGTCAAGCCTGGACTTCGGAGGCAGAAAGGCACTTTAGACTTTAAGTGCCTCTTGAGTGTGCACGTAACAGCTAGCGAGGTCAGAGGGGATCCTGGAGGGACCCCTCTTAAACTGTTGTGCAAATGGATGACACACGAGAGGTCGTTAACGGTCCCCTCCCCACTGACTCTCCACATCTCTTCCTGGTGTTGGCAGCGTCAGGCATGTGGAGTCTCCTGAATCTGAGGCACAGCAACACGTGAATCCATGTTGTAAACGTCACTGGAAAACCCTAGAACTTCAGAAGGGAATGGAAGAGAGGTGTCTCTCTCCTGCCACACGTGAGCTGTGTGTCCTCGGCGGGGTGCTCACTCCTCAGTGGACCGAGCAGGGAGATAGATTGGGTGGTGTCCACCATTAGCCTGATGAGCCTCTTTGCATATTCTCTCTCTACAAATGTCCCCTCCCTGGCCCCCAGATCCTGCAAAGTCCCGGGTTTTCTTGAAGAGTTACAGGAGATGTGGGGAGTATATCAGAAGCTTTATGACTCATGGGGCATTTAGAGGTAGAGCCAGGCTTTGTACATCAATGCAAGACGTGAATATTCCTGGAATCCAATCCTGTTGCTCTTTCCTCCTGGAGTCCGTCTACAGGGCGGGTGGTGTGCTGGGTCCTGCACCAGGAGCATGTGCCCGAGGCTCTGGTGCTGTACTGTCTGGTGCACACCACCCTTGTTCCTGGTCCCATTCTAAGAATGTCCCTGTGTCCCGAGAACACAGCTCAGACTTGCCCGCTGGAATTCTGTCTGGCCCGGCAGGACTTCTCCACGTGAGCACTGCTTTGCGGCCTGGGGACAGGGACTGGGCTTGCTCCCACAATCACATCAAAATCTCTCTCACTCAGTGTTGTGACCACATCTAACCATTGAGAAGGACTATGGAAAGTGTGGCTTTGGGGCCCCACCAGCTTTAATAATCACGTTGTGTGCTCAGCAGGATCCAGGACATGTCCACTGACAGTATATTAATTAAAACTCAAAACATCCCTCAAAGATGGGCATCATCGTGTGTTTTTACACATAAGGAAGCTAAACCTCACAGCTAATCTGCCCAAGATACACAGCTAATAAGTGTTAGATCCAAGGCTGAAGCCTAAGATAGATCAAAGTCTACATTCATGCCACTAAGGAACACGGCTACATTCTGGCTTCTCAAAGCAACTGGCTAAGTAAATGGAAAAAATTATGTTTATCTAAATATGTATTAATATGTATATCTCTGTGAGTAGATGGATAGATGGTTAATTTTTTCCTTGAGAAGAAGAGATGGAGTCACATTAAAGATTGTTTTTACCTTCAGAACGTCTCCTTCAAACAGCTGGAAGTTCCGGGCTCTGAGATGGACCCCTTTGCCTGCTTCCGTTTCTATCTGATAGATACACTCGTGGTTATTATCATAATTTGATGGGAAATTTGGAGACAGCAGTGTTCCTTCATTTCCTTTGACACTCGCTCCACATTCAGCTAAAAGAAATAGGATATTAAAAAAGAAAGAATTGAAAAGCGGAATGACTGATTTTGATGCATACTCTACAGCCATGACAGTCCTCCCCTCTCTCAATGTATGTTTCTAAGTAACCTTGTCTTCGTAGATCGGTGGCTTTTTAAAATTTTTACTGTTTACTAACTGGACAGGAAATATTCTCTATTCATCCATTTTCAAGAAGTCTGATTTATTTTCATAGAAAACCTCTTACTCCAGCATGCTAGCCCACAGAGCCATCTAGAGTAAAATCGCTAGCCCTGAGCACACCGGCCGTGTCACAGAGAATCATATGCCTCTCCATGTCTCATTTCCGCCTCAGGAGATGTCCCTGCCAATACCACTGTGGCAGCTCTGTGGTACTAAAGTAATTCCCCTATATTTATATTTCCCGGCATCAATCAGAACACATTTAAAGAGGATCTAAAGACAAATATAACCACTGAGCAGCCCACTTCTGTGACACAGAACCGAGCTTGTCTGCCTTCTATCACAGGGCAAAAGGACATTTGGTGGAGGTAAATGTTATTTTCTTCTGCCATTCTCCTGAGGAAGGCAAAGATAATTCACTTCTAGATCCACATTGCATAAGAGAATATTTAATCAGGGTAAAAATAAAAATAAATATAGCTCTTTACTTTGTCAACTCAGAGAAAGTCACCTAACCTCTCAGCTCGCCTTAAAAACAAATGGGTTAGCTCAAAGACTCCAGCTTTAAAATCTTCTAAGTCCAAAATCACCATAAAATAATAGAGGTGCCATATGTGTGTGTGTGTGTGTGTGTGTACGCACGCGTGTGCATGTGTGTGGGTGTGTGAGAGAGAGAGAGAGAGAGAGAGAGAGAACAAGAGAGCCCCACCAAATTCTGTACCAAATAATTTATTGGCCAAATTATGTGGCAAGTGCAGTGATTTTTAAAAACTCTGAACAAAATAAGTATGAGTTTGAAGAATAATGGTCAGGTTGGAAAGTGAAAATCAGGGAAATGCACCATTTTAGTGGAAGTGAGGATGAGAGAGAAAAGGGACTCACAGTGTGTGATTTTGTGCAGTGTTCTGTGACTTTGACAGACATCTTCTGCGTGCCCATTTTCATTAATTGTGATGTTCTTTAACATCTCCATCTTCCTCTCACAATTAAGAAAATCAGCTATGCTTCTAGCCATGATTCCTAGCCTCCCTGCTAGAAGAAAACTGCTAGAGATTTAAGATTGGCTCATATTGATTCATGGACTTGGATCTCATAATGTCCCCATGTAGGAGGGTTGGGAGAAAATCAGGAAGATTTTCCAAGAACTTGGGCTCACCTAACCCTTATGTAGTCTTTTTTTTTTTTAAGGTTGATTTATTTTTGAGAGAGAGAGAAAGAGAGAGAGAGAGAGAGGGAGAGAGAGAGGGAGAGAGAGAGAGAAAGCGCTTACCCGTGCATGAGTGGGCAAGGGACAGAGAGAGCAGGAGACACAGAATCCAACTCAACGAGCTGTGAGATGATGACCTGAACTGAAACCAGAAGCTTAATCAACTGAGCCACCCAGGGCCCCATAACCCTTATATATTCTTAAGTGAAGACATAAAGTCAGGCTTTACTCGGGAGCAAGGGAGGACAGTGTTGAGAAACAAACACAAGAAATGGGTGACCCAACAAAATGGCCATGGGATTTCAGGATATTATCTTAGAACTATAGACGTATTTATATTATTATATTTATATGTAATTATATATTTCTTAATTATAAATATCTCTTAAAATAGTTTTTGAAAACTACAAAAGTGTATGGGGAGAAAGTCCAGTGCTGTGTCTCTCGTGCTGGATATTTGACCTTTGAAGAGTCATTCCATGTTAGCAACCTAATGATTCTTAGGCCATCTAAGATTGAAGATACAACTTCTACGTTACATGAAATAAGCATTTTAGGTAAGTAATCTTCTTGGGAAACGGTAATGACTCATAGACATTGGTACTTAATTTTTTGCCTTGTTTTTTCTTTCCTAAAGAAAAAGGATTTTTTAAAACCTAAAAACCAAGATAAATGGAAAGAACATCAAAATAGTAAGGCAGAATATCCCTTTGGTTGCTCTATGGCTAGAACAGTGCAGGGGTGGGTGTGGGTGGAGGGTGCAGACTTAGAAAGAATTAAAAAAAAATAAACTCAATCGGATTCTGATAAATGTAATATAAAACCTAGTCACAAATATTAGGGATTTTTATTTAAATTGACTTTGACAATGATCAATAAAATGAACCATTCGAAAATGAAATTTAAGTCCTTTAATCCATTACTTTATGAGTTTGAAAAGAAATCTTGCAATGGAAAATATAAAAAATACCGATATTGTAGCAAATAGGTTATTTTTAGCCAAGGAAAGCACTGGAAGGATTTTTATGGCTGTAATAATTGGCTGTGCGTGTTTGGGTTTACCATGCATCTGAATATGTCAAGTCTATTACTGACTGTGTGCATTGCATGTCACAGTCAACCCTCCCTAGAGGTGCCTGTAGGTGAACAGGAGAATGAGGGTCCTGGCCCTCCCTCTGGTCACCATCTGGTCATCAGGGGAGGCTGTGGTCTTAGTTCTTGACTGAATGAGGTCAGGAGGATAGAGGGAGGGGTGGAAGGCCTAAGAGGTAATTAATTGAACACAGTGGTAAGTCCACGTATTTCAACCCTGAAGAGTGGAAGGCGAGCTTTGCCGCTCAGGCAGCTGTAAGGGTACGTGTGAGAAGTCGTTAGCTGTCTTCAGCACATACTCTGTGAGGAAGGCAAGGCCAAGGTGACTCAATTGTGATGGGTTTCCTCCAGCAGCCCACCCCTGAGGGAAGCACTCTTCCTTCCAGCGGGCAGGGGCCCTGCCATTTTCATGTTCCTCCACCGTCTGTCTGTCTCTGTGCTTCTGCATTTGTGCAGAGTGGGTTTTGTTCTCTTGTGTTCACTGTGGCCGGAATTTCTTTCTTTGGTCTTCACACCACTATGTTTCTATTCCTTTCTTCTCCTACACAGATTTGTCACATAGATAATCTTCCAGAACTGGTCAGAGGTGTCATTTTTCAAAACTGACAATCTATCATGACAATGCTGATATGTAAACTCTGATAACTGTATTGTGTGTCAGACACTTTCCTAAGTTCTTTACATAAAGGGACTCACATTACTTCCGAGGGACCTCTCTAATAGGTTAATAAGCCACATTTTACAGGTGAGGACACTGAAACAGAATAGTTGAAAAACCAAGCACTTTTCCTGAGGTCACAAAACTGGTACAGATCAATTGTGGATTTGATACAAACTCTATATACTTAGGAATGGAATTGTGCCCTTTTTTATCCTAATGATGGATACACATCTTAGTTAATAACTCATAATATTATTAATTATGAAAAACAAGGAAACTAAGATAGTATGGGTTTGCTATATATGGGTGTTTCCTTTTAAGGGCTTTAAGTTGGAACAAGTCACCATTTAATTGGAGATGATATGTTTTCACATTAGCATCTAAGACACCAACCGTATACTTATTTCTCATAATTTAGCAATAAGGGAGAACTTGAGAGAAGACTTTGGCATTTGGATATGTGGGAAGTAAAAAAAAAAAAAAAAAAAAAACTATTAAATCTAAAGATGTGATTTACATATCTTTTTATTAGGATTTGGATCCTGGGATTTTGCTTTAAGGAAGATATATAGTAAGTGGCACTAATTAAGTGCACTATAGAGAAATAGTAAGTGTGGGCCATTACTTGCCCTTGGTAACTGGTAACCCTTGGGGACAGGCAATTTGTTCCTTTAACTTGCAGAAAGAGGGCACAGAGCAACAGACATCTTGTGTCTCACACTACCCTCCCCCTTCACAATAAAATCCCACTGGTGTCAGAGCCACTCTCTCTCATGTTGAGACCCAGTAAAATCTCTAAATGAACATTCCACAAAAATTCATTTATTTCATATATAACTGAACCTAAATAAACATGACCAGCATCTTTACATGTACAAGGACAAAATTTCATTTTTCTACTGTAATATGGTGCGGTGCTTAAAGATAGTCTTTCATGTGAATTTTTCTCCAAGAGTATGAAATTGCTTACAGAATATACAAACTTGGTATGTTAATTTTTTAAAAAATCAACTTCAGTACAGTGTTTTGTACTATATATTTATATACTATGCACCATCACTACTTTATCTATATTCGTATGGGTTTATATTCTTCGAAGACAGAATTATCACGTAATTACTTTTTGTCCTCTTAAAGCAGGACTTTTAGCTCTCTCTTCAATTTTAAACAGTTGTCCGCTTGGGTTGACGCTATTCCAGTGAACATGTGTGGCTGTTGCTATTGCTTTCTGAATTTGTGTCATGGTCAATAAGAAAATCTTAAAGGCTGAACGGGACTCGCCATTTTATCTTGACGGCCTTGGATCATTACTCAACTTGTTGCTGTAGCAGGTTTGGCAACACCCAGGGTCTGTGAGAGATGTGGGTCGGGTGTGCAGTGGTGGGACACCTGGACAAGCTGGGTGTGAGAAGCCAGGCTGTTTATGTGGCTCCAGGGACATGGCTGAGGTAGGCGGTCATCTGCAGGCAGACTTGGCCAGAACGTGGGGAATGTGTGGGCCCCACTCAATCATGGTGCCAGGTTCCTAAAGTTTGGAGCGCACATGTGTCCAGACATTTGGAGAAGAGGAAATAAGAGAAAGCAAAGAATCTTGAAGACTCTCGAGGAAAACAAAAAGGGTGCGATGGTGTGATGATGAGAATTTCTAGTCCAGAGGAACACCACGGAAAACCACAGTAAGTAATGGCATATACATAAAATACAGTAACGCTCTGCCCAGTAAAGCCTGGGACTCTACCCCATGGGAAATAAAGACAGTAAGTCAGTCACTAACTCTTTCAAAGCAAGAGCTCATAAAATTACACGATTTAAGTCACTAGAATTTTAAAAATTCTTTGAACTTGACTGAAAATACCCATTGTAAACCTCCATTACCAAAGCAATTAAATGTATCAATTTTAAGTTCTTTCAATTTTAAGTTCTTTCAATAATCCATTTACAATTGCTTTAAGATGAATGGATATAATTTTCCTCAAGATGAATCATTTGTTCTTTTTCTAAAGAATCCACTGAAATTGTAATTAAAATCGGATTGTCATTTAGAGTTTCTTAATGGAAATGAAGTAATTAAAATTAAATTAACATAATAGAAAGGAGCCAATTGATTTCCCATAAATTCTCCTGTCAGCAGCTCCTACAGGTGAGGCCCCCTTATTCAGCTCAGGCTGCCATCACAAAACACCCCCACTGGGGGCACGAATCACAGACATTCACTGCTCAGGCTCTCGGGTGGCCCTGCAAGGCCCCCAGCTCTGCCCCACACCCTGTGTGCACATCAGGAGCCCGCTCTAGCGCCGCTGCCCAAGTCACACCGAGGCAGCACGCAGTCCCCGTGCCACAGGGACGTCCTACAACAGGCAACTGCGTGTGGAGGTGCTTGGCGGCGGTCAGGAAAGTTGTGTGGAAATTGCAGTGGGGCCTTTGAGAACATTCTGAATTTGTAAATTAATTATTTTAAATTAACATATATGTGCACACACATATATTTATATTTATACGCACACGTACACACACCTTGGGAGCATTTTTTGAACAGCACAGACACAGAAAATAGCTTGACTATGAAAGGGGGACAGAAAACCTACTTTCTTTCTACTTTAAACCAAGAATATTTTGGTTCCTAAAACAAAAACAAATCAATAAATGATATCAGTATCAATACATACACATATGACTATGTATATGAAATCTATATTGTATATTAGGATCTTTATACATAATTACTCTATATTTTATGTATATAAAGCCAAATTATTAAAAATGTGCAGTCTTATTTTTATTCACAAAGAATATAGAAGAACTGAATAAAACGGTGATTCTATTTTTAATCAACTTATTATTCATTGAGCCTTTATTTCCTTAATTTAATGCTATTATTGAGTTAACTTTTAAGATTCAATTAAATTCAGAGAATAGTTTTAGTTTTTAATGTTTTTCAGAAATTTTAAATCAAGGGGGCGCCGAGGTGGCTCGGTCAGTTAAGCATCCCACTCCAGCTCAGGTCATGACCTCACGGTTCGTGGGTTCGAGGCCCATGTTGGACTCTGTGCTGACAGCTCAGAGCCTGGAGCCTGCTTCTGTTTCTGTATGTCCCTCTCTCTCTGCCCTCCTCTACTCATGCTCTGTCTCTCTGTCTCTAAAAAATAAATAAACATTTAAAAAATTAAATAAAGAATTAAACAAAATTAAAGAAAAAGACATTTTAAACCAAAAATTAGTGAAAGAAATGGAACAGACTAGTCAGCAGAGGGAAATAATGTTTAGATATTATTTCTAGTACCTTAAATAAATAATTAGGTTGAAAGAGCCCTACGATGAATAAATGCAAATAAAATGATCATTTGTCTTTCATTTACGAGTGAACTGATAAAGAGAAAAATAGTTCTTAGTTTAGGTGTTCACTAGAAATTCTATTTGAGATGTTTACTGGATAAAAACAAAATAGCGTGCTTATAATTCAGTTGACTTTCTTCTGATGTCACTTGTGATCTATGGAATGGATTTGCAATTATTGGATTTGCAACTCTGAATCAATCACTCTTATTTCTGGGATTTTAAAAGAAGGAATGTAGGCACAGAGCATTAATGAGTCCAAATGTTGAGATAAACAGAAAAGCTTTGGAGGGAAGCAAGCTTTCTTTGTTTGACGGGCATCTATTGAATAAGGCACACGGCTGGGCTTCAGGGTCCGGCGGCCCTCACCGTAAGAGATGTCAGCCTCACGGGAGCCACGTCCACAGACTGCATCCATTACCACGGCGGGGCCCCTCCACCAGCGGGTGACCGGGTAGAGACAGCTCACGCGTAAGTTCAGAAAGACGAGGATGAGTCAGCCAGACAGAAAAGCAGGGTGAGCGCAGGTACGGGAGGGGACGGCAGGGACGCAGACACAGAGGGAGAGGGCCGGGCGACCACGGCCTGCACGGGCTCGCCTGCTGCTGCTGCTGTGCGTGGGTGAGGTGTGCAGGGCAGTGGAGATCTGGCCAGCCCGTGTGTGCCACCAAGAGTCACGGCTGGGGGCAAAGTGACAGGTTCTCCTACGGGGCCCTTTGATTGGGCCTGGACTTGGATAGATCCCTCGGGGAGCTCGTCCTGCGGCCTGGGAGCGGCTCCCCAGGGCCCGACAGACACGGCGGGCGGAGAGCCTGGCCTAAGACCAAGGTGGGACACAGAACCTTCAAAATGGGCAACTGATTAGACGTGGAGGAACAGCAGGAGGCCCAGTGCCTCGAGGGCCAGCGGGGGTCTCGGCCACCGGACGTACCCTGTTTACCTAAAGGAACTTTGTGGCCAGGTGGGCGGGAGGGAGATTCAGGAGACACCAGGCAAAGCACAAGAGGCTAAATGAGGGAAGGGCACACCCAGGTCCCTGTGTGCGGTGACAGTGCAGGCCGGTGGTCACCAGTCTGGTTTCAGGTGCCCTGTGTTCGAACGCTGTAGGCGCGTGACTGTGAGCCAAGGTCCTAGACCCTCAGTGTCCCTTCTGTACACTGGAAGTGACGGTAACATTACTTCATTAATTCTTGGCAATTAAATGAGTGGACACGAGTAAAGAGCTTAGAGCCGTGCAGGCTCTGGAACTAGGGATCAATGGATGTTCACTATCGGCTCTTATTTTATATTTTAGGCAATGACGTCAAAACCCGGACAACTGGAGTAACGGCGTAAAGACAATGAACCTGAGACAGACTGAGAGCAAACAGAACGCCGTGATCAGCAGGGTACTTAATGTTACCCGTGTGGGACAAAGCTTTGGTTTCACTGTGTTGGGAGTTCTTCCGGATCTTACACCACCTTGTCAGAAACTGTCCACGTGGGAAACACGGATTCTAGGCAACTCTGGGAATTCCTAGCATCATCGACAAAACACTGCATCTCTTGTGCTTCAGACAGTGTTCAAAACTGGCCTCCCAACCTCAAACAAAAGTCATAACCAAAACAGAGTGAGAACGACTATTTTAGGGAAAAGCCAGATGACAGACATTTACACATATGTGCCCTGATGAGAAAGAAAGGTGACTTGATTCATGTTTACTTGTGTAATTTTTTTTTTTTTTAATGAAATCCTGACTGTGAGAATATCATTAGAACACAAACGGACTTTGAATCTGTTTCCTTAAACCGTGCAGGTAACTGAAGAGATTCTCTGCCATGGGAAAAAACTGGGTTCTCCTACGCGAACAATGTAGCATTTATATGGGTCATGGAATCTTATTTCCACAACTTAGCCACCCGCCTGTCCCATGACCTAGAAGGACCAGGGCCCACAGCTACGCTGGGTGGCCGTCAGTCTCCAGATGAGTGTCCCAATGCCGTGTCCCTAGGCGGTTTTCTGTGACTGGAAGAACAGACTTTAGACCCTTCAGATGCGAAGCCACACACTGAGTGACGGGGGCCAGCACTGGCTCTGGGTGACCCCAGAGCTGACTGGACCCCAGACGACCGGGCGGTGGGGGAGTTCTGCGCTATGCCTCCTGCACCCACAGCTCCACTCACTCCGCCCCTGCCTTGCGGTGGCTCGGTCCCCAGATTAGCCTCAACCCTGCTGAGCCCGCATCCTAATCCCGTCATCGTGGAAAGGACCCCGTGAAGACCCCTGTTTCTCCGTGGAAGGCACTCTTGAATCTCCCCAGAACACACTGACAAGGCTGCTTGAGCACAGAAATTTCTAGACTTTCCGTAGGACTCCCACCATCATCCAATCAGGGTGCCACGTGGCCTCGTTGACAAGGAAGCTAGTATTTTAACTCCTCCCCATCCCTGCACCAGGAGACCCTCGCTGCTTTTAAGCAGCAGAACGTCACCAGCTGTGGACACAGCCTGGCCTCTGGCCTTCACTCTTCCTTTTGTTCCGGGTTAATTCTACCGTGTATTTTTCCCTTCACAGATGTGCTTGGCATGTGCCGTAGATTTCGCCCTGCTGGGTCCTAAGAATGAGGGCCCAGGGGGCTGACTTTTAGGCGAGGTCAGTGCACTCACAGGGGCTCACGCCCAGGCTGGCGGGGAGCCCCCCACATCCCCGCACCCCAGCCCGGCCCTGCGCCCTGACTGCGCCGCGCCCTGTCCCCACTGGGTGAATGAAATGAAAGCGTGTGACCACCTACCCACACACCTTGGCAGAGGTGCGCTCCACACGCGGCGGCCCCCGCCCAGGCACGTCAGCTTGGTGGCACCCTCCAGGCGGTACCCCGGGAAGCAGGAGAACGTCAGCGCATCCCCGACTCCGAAGTGGAAGCCGATTCTCCGGCTGAAGGCGGGGACGCCGGGGTCGTCGCACGGCTCCAGATCGTATTCTGAGACACGGGGAGGCAGAGGCAGTGTGTGGGAACTTGGGAAAACACGCGGACGTGCGCAGCGAGAATTAAAAACAAATGGCTGTTATTTAAAAACCTCATGCGTATTCCTTCAACCTGCCCCGGAACGGTTATGTGCGCCTGTTTTCCTGTACTGGGGGCTGGTTCGTGATGAGCGCGTGAGTGCTAGGAGTTTTTAAATGGATGTGTGACATTAAAATAAGGTGACCCAGTTCACAACTGGGACTTAACCGTAGGAGGCAGTTTTACCGCTAAAGGTAAGGGTGCTTGGAGAATCCAGCCCTCCCAACTGAGCATCCGTGACCGGGGACAGAGCGGGTCGCGCACAGCTGGGTGTGACTCTGCGGCCCCTTCCCCGCTGCCCCGGGGCACCTGCAGACACTCCTGCGGCTTAGGCGGGAGATGTCACTTCAGCAAAACCTCCCACGGAAGACAGAGGAAGCTGGGCCGCCAGGAGAGGGGGCAGAGAGAAACGCATATTGATTTGGCGCAAACATCTGAAAGGTCCCCAGAAGGGAGAACGCTTCGTTTGCATATAAACTTGCTACTTATTTGGACACTTAAAACATAAACTCCATTGTATTAGTGTCACTGGCAATTGTTCGCAGCCGGGTTTCAAGGCAATTTCCTGCAAATGAAATTATTCTTTAGCGCGTCTGAAGACTGAGCTTACGGTGTAGCGTGGGCTTCGCAGTGCAAGGTGTATTTTCTCCGTGACTATCTGAGCCTGTGTGTGACACAGTCTAGGTTAGGTGAGTCCTGCAAAGTTTACAAATCCCTTTCCGTCGGCTGTGGGCAAACAGACTGGTCCATGTGTTCAAAAACTGTGACCACCCTGATTTTTAACCTTTAAAAACATTTTAAAATGGCCCCAAAGTGCTGCCAAGACCCAGGAGAGTGTGTTTTGTTTCCCCCTTGCCGCCTGCCTGCCTGCTTGCTGAGGGAGGTTGTGCAAGAAGAAACTCAGCCCTTCTGAGTCGGGTTCTGGCCTTTGCCGATCAGAAGGCTTACTGTTCAGCTCCGTGCTGGGAGCGACAGAATTGAGAAACAGATGGCACAGAATGGGTGGGATGACAGGCTTCTTAAGAAGTATCTAGGGAAGCACCCTACAGATGTGAACCACTGTCACATTCTTCCTTTGGAATGTTCTAGTTAACTGCATGTTGGATCTCATGGAAGTAAGAATAAAGACAGTAACATTCTCATGGTGCCCTGATTGAGACCCACCAGGAAAGAAGTTGCAGAGGAATTAGGTATAAGTGTTGGGAAGATTTAAGTCTTTGTTCCACAGAACAGCCAAATTTCATGATTACCCCTGATTACGGCAAGTTTCCAAGAAACCAAGTTGTCTGAGTTCATCCCAAAGAGCTCCACTAATGCAATGAAATGCCACGAAAAATCAACAAAGTCAGGTAAAGATAAATGGCATTGGTTACAATCATAGGGAGTATAAAATAGTTCAGAGCATCTTAAAATCCCTAAGAAATCTTTTCCTTTAAGACCGTTGATTCAATGTGTATACAGCTAAGTAGCATGTGATGCTGAGAGATTATTAACTCCCTACTGTGTGGAAGACACAGGAATACGCCTGCTGCCGATGTGAAGGCCGAAGGCACAGAAACTCTTTTCCTAGGAGTTTTACGTTAGAACAGGAGATAAGATAAATACTCAAATACTGTGACACAGAATCTCACGGGTGACATCAGAAGTTGTTAAGGAATTTAAGGGAGGTCCAAGGTGGACGAACTCACTCCTGATCACGGGCTCAGGAAGGACCTCAGGAAAACAGCACTAGCTCTGGGCTGGGGGGCAAAGAGGAGACGCAAGCTCCTTTCCAAAGCATCAGACACAGAACTGCAGCCTAACTCCCTGTGTCCACCCATCACCCATCGGGACCTTTGAGCACAAGCACCCTCCTGCGGGCGGGGGCTGACCTGTGTTCGTGCAGGGGCCCGACCGTCACGTGGTCCCTGAACACGGCTTACGTGATTACACGCATCTTGCGAATGCTTGGCTAATTTTTAAGTGTGTGTGCTTTTTCCTTGTCTACAAAACCACAGTGGCGCCCTTTACAGCACCGTGCGTATTAAACGCTGTAAGCTGGGAAAACCACGGAAACTGTCAAGAATACCATGTAGGCGCCGTCACATAAATACAAACGTTACACAAGTTGGGGCGTGGCTTTGTCTCTGTTCATAACTGCATCAAAGTAAGTGAGAAATCATCCTCAGCTGTGTGTGTTCATGTTTTTGTTTGTTTGTTTTATTCTTTCTTTCACTGTAGATGAGGTTTGTGAGCCCAGTACTGGCACGAACCGGATAATCAGATGACAGCTTCTCCTGACAATGCCTCTCAATAAGGACACTTTCCTCAGAGACTGTGATAGAACCGATGAGAAGTGAGTGAGAGGGGCTTTTAGGGAGAACTTAGTGATATGAGCCATTTTTCGGGGATGAGAATTTGCAAAGCACCACATCGTGGAGGCTGGCACATGTCCTCGCCTCTTTCTTCAAGGGGCTCAGCCCCCTCCGCCCACCAGCTAATGCTTACCCCTGCTCAGACCCTCACCTGTGATCACACACGTGTACACGCACACGCATATGCTCACACACACAGTCCTATTACTGCCAGAGAAGAGGAACGGTGGGAGAGAAAAACATACCTGAAAATGTGATGTTGAAGCCCTCATAGGAAATGGAAAAGTCTGAAATGAACCGAAGCTGGGCAGTGAAGTTTCCAAATAAACCTGCCTTGATAGTGTGAGGCAACACGGACCCAGTGAGTCTGGCCACAGGCTCGGTGAAACTCCCGTCCTCTGTGACCAGTAAGTAGTCGTGGGAGCTTTCAAGGTGGAAGGTGTGGAAGATCATTTGAACTCCTGAGAAGCAGAATAAGAGAGAGAGAAAGAGGGAAGGGGTTGGGGGTTCAGGTTTGGGGGTTGGGGGAGGGAGAGATATCCGAGTTAACAGTTAAGGAAAAATCATTTCTTCTGGGCTGAGAGACATCAAACTCTTGAATCACAATAAAACTAGGCAAACTTCACTTTGAACAGCTACCATATGTTTGCACATATAGGAGGATTAGGAGGAACTTAATGGAGGACCATGGGGAAGAAGAAGGGGGGAAATGGTGGGGAGAGGGAGGGAGGCAAACCATGAGAGACTCTTGAATGCTGAGAACAAACTGAGGGCTGATGGGGTGGGGAGAAGGGGAAGGGGGGTGATGGGCACGGAGGGGGGCACTTGTGGGGATGAGCACTGGGTGTTATATGGATACCAACTTGACAATAAACTATTAAAAGAAGATTAAAAGCAAAAGAAAAAAAAAGAAATTTCAAAGGAAAATACAGAGAATGGAGAGAAAGACTGTATTTAGAAATAAAAGAAGAGGGGACCAATGGTAAAAATACATGCTTAAGTACATGTAAGTATACGCACAGGTATAGATTAGACATGGGCTTCGGGGTACAGGTGCAGATAGAGACCCAAACACAGACATACACACAGACAGACAGGAATACAAATGCAACACGGTGGCATTTACAGTAAACTGCAGGTAGGAATGGTCACTTAGGAAAACATTTATCCCAGGGGAACGAAGGGCCGATAACTTTTTCATTTATATTTAACAAATATTTTTTAACAAAATCTTAGGTTGGAGGGCTAGCCATATAAACTTAGGGCTGAGGGGAGAATTCACTGAAATTGTGGACTTATGTGCCTCTCATGCATCTGATCTCCCATTAACCATTCCGACAAAGTATTAATGGATTCCTATAGAAAAATGAGTAACATGAACTACAAATAGCTCCTTTTAAATAAAAAGACTCATTTGTACAATGACAAAACCTTGGTCACTCACAACTTGTTTCTGCTTTATTCTTAATTTCCTTCAAGAAGATTCTAAACACGCACATGAAACATGCCAGCATAGAATCATATAGGGTCCATCATCAACTATGTCAATTCAGCAGCAAGTGGGGTCCAAACTAAGTGTGTGTCTCCATGATGGTGATGTGATCAAAATTTCATATTATCTCCTTAAAAATGTCAAGTTTTGTCATATGGAAGAGACCCAGGTACAGTCCCAAATACATTGTTCATGAGCTACATTTCTTGCACGAGTCACCAATTTTCCTGGCTTTTAGTATAGTTATCTAAAAAATGAGGGGAATGAAATCTGCCCCATAGGTCATCACTGGACAGTGTGAAGATAAATGATTTATGATGCATAATAATACCGAGTAAACTCGGAAAAGAAGGCAAGCACAAAACCCATCCTAGGTGTACCACGGAAATGAAAAGTATAGGTAATTTGCTTCCTCTGACTGAATCCCTGTTCGTGTTTTCTGTTTCTTGCCACCACACCTCCTGCCCAAGTATACATTCTTCCGCATAAATCCAAGTTACCCAACAGAAAGCAGCTCAGGGAATCTACTCTTACTGTAGCCTCAATCATTCTAGACCATTTTTCTTCTAAAATGGTCGTATAAAATATCAAAATTAACGGTTAAAATATATATAAAGATATTAGCTTACTTGCTCACACGTGCATACGTTTTTCTAACTACTCTGCACATAAAAATCCGCGTGATGTTCTTACCCTTTCCGTGAGATACTTCAATGGTCCATGTGCAGTTCAGGGAGTTGGGGTAAAAATCCGGAAACCCAGGAGAAAGGACCGTTCCACTCTGCCCGTGGACGTAGCCTCCACAGAGGGCTTAAAATAATAAGGGGATATTTACTGTTGTAGTAACGTTCTGCGATGCTTGCTGGAATAAAATACTTTTAAAGTGACATTTACTTTGTGCAGGACTAAAAGTGTGTTAAATATCACCTCTATGGAAAATAAAGCTGAAACTTTACTTTACTTGTAATTGTAATATGGTGTAGAAAGATGTCCTAAACAGTACAAAAACCCAGAAAAATTACACAGAGTAAGGTGTATCTGTGAGAGTGGAATTTTGTGTTGTGACCTGCCTGGGCCGTGGGATCCCCAGATATTTGTTGAAGGTTGTTCTGGGTGTATTTGTGAGGATGTTTCTCTGGATGAGATTCACATTTCAATAGGTGGCCGGAACAAAGCCCGCTGTCCTCCCTAATGTGGTGGGCCTTACCCAGTCAGTGGATGGCTTGAATCGAACAAAAGCTTGACTCTTCCACAAATAAGATGAAACTCCCTTTGTCTGCCTTTGAACAGCTAATCTCATAATTCCCCGCCCCCCACCCCCCATCTTTGGACTTGAGTTGAAACACTGGGTCTTTCTGAGTCTCAAGCCTAGAATTCACACCACCAGCTCTCCTTTGTTTCCGGCTTGTCCACTGCAGGCCCTGGGACCAGGCAGCTCCACAAGAGGTAAGCCAACGCCTTACAGTAAATCTCGCTCCTTCCCTCCCCCTCCCTCTCTTTCTCTCTCTCTCTAGACACACACACACACACACACACACACACACACACACACACACCCTACTCATTCTGTTTCTCCAGACAACCCTGTCTTGCACAATTACAGCCTCAGAAATGTGCAGGTCTGCGTTTTTAAGCGTTGATGGTCCTTGCAGCTCCTCAGTGGGTTAAGTCCTCAACGACAAGAGATGCCTGTGCAATGTGTCTTAGAGACTAACTTCTTTTAATCTTTTTCTTAAAATCTATATTATTTTAGAGACAGAGAGAGAGATCAAGTGCATGTGCACTTGTGGGAGGGGCAGAGAGAAGGAGAAACATAATCTGAAGCAGGTTCCACACCTGATGCGGGGCTCGATCCCACGACCCTGGGATCACGACCTGAGCTGAAATCAAGAGTCAGACGGTCAACTGACTGAGCCAATCAGGCGCCCCGAGACTCACTTCTGAATAAAATAAAAGGTTATATGCAATCACGTGAGCGAGAAAGTAGAGACATTGAGGGAATGGATGCAGTGGGGACGTTTCAGTCCCCAAGCTGTCACCATGCGCCCTCTACGCACACACGTAACCATGCTGTCTTCCTGGAACTTGGCAAGATCATCATTAACCAACCGATACCTGCAACAGCGGTTTCCAGTTAGAAAGAACATCCTGCATCGTGTCTCACAAAAAATAGCTCCATAAAGTGGTGTCTGCAGCAGATCTAGCTAATGCGTGAAGATGCGATCTTCCTATCATGCTCACGCTTCGTGTGCTGTGAGGGAACAGATAATCTCTTCGATCGCGCAAACCACACGGGACGAGTAAGTAACATAAAAATCAGCAAAATAGAAACTTTTTGAGTTCTAGAGAATTTTACCGGGGTGGGATTTTCACATCTTAAAATTACATAGACTCTACATCTCGTTATGGAAGAGGTAATGTTCACACGGCATCGGGGCGGATTCAGTCCACGGACAGCCAGACCCCGCCCTCAGCCCGGAAACCAGGGACAAGCTGCCCTCAGGGAGTCGGCGCTGCGGCTGCGGGAGGGACACGCCCCGCGACCCACGGCGACGGGGGCGGGCTGCGCGCGCCTGGGGCCGGGACGCACCGCGAACAAGGCCCGGGAACCTGACGAGGGCTTGTGCCGAGAGAAGGCACCGGGACAGCGGCCCGGGGCGCCCGCGGGGGCCGTGCCCCGGGGCGGGGGGCAGCAGCCGAGGGAGGGCCTGGCCCGTCGCCCGTGAGGCGGGCGCGAGGCGGGAGGCGCGGGCGGAGGGCGCGAGGCCGCAGGGTCCGCGCGGAGGACGCGACCGCACGCGTCGACGGAAGCGGTCGGAAGCTCGCCCGGCTTCGAACCGCTGCGTGTTTCCGTGAATGGGAGGTGGGCTCCGTGACCCCGAAACGAAGATTAAAAAGCCGGGATGACGACGGGTTTTAACCGCGCGTGTGGAGAACTGAAGGCGAGGCCGACGCCGGGCTGGGGAGCAGCCGCGACTGCCTCCTGCACGTGCGTGCGCTCCTGCACGTGCGCCTCACGACGTGCGCCCTGCACTGCACGTGCGCCCCGCACGCGCCCTGCACGTGCGCTCCTGCCGTCGCACGTGCGCTCCTGCACGTGCGCTCCTGCACGTGCGCTCCTGCACGTGCGCCTCCTGCACGTGCGCCTCCTGCACGTGCGCCTCCTGCACGTGCGCCTCCTGCACGTGCACGCGCAGCCGCGCGCTCACGTCCCACCCAGGGGCGGGGCCCGAGCCCAGTCCCGGCCCGCCTGCCGGCCACCTTGTGCGCGTCTGGGGCTGGGTCAGGGTGCGCCGGGACCTCAGCCTCCCAAATGTTTATCAGGGACGTACCCGTAACGCGTGGAAACCACCTGACGTAAAGTTGAGCTCTCACATATCCAGTCATTTGTAGTGATCTTTGCCTTAAAATCTGCATGTCCTGCAGAAAACGGATAAAAATCATCTACGTCCAGCTACACGTAGACACGGCCAAATCATCGGTCTGCTTCTCCCTCGGTCTTCGTGCCGTCCAGGTAGAATGGTTGATCACACCCTGGGAGGAGCTTGGGGGCAGACGCAACCGACCGCGGACGTCTTCCAACCACTCAACACACAACCCAGAAACCACAAGCCAACACCTTCGAGCCGCCGTTTAGGAGCAGAGTAAGAAAGCAAGCTACAGATGAAGTAAACCTGCTCGTTCTGATTCACATTCGTGCAAAGGCAACATGGTCTAATCCATGCATTGTGAACGTATTTCAAGAGAAATAATTGCATCCACAAAGCATACTTTTTTTTCTCCTTTTTATTTTCAAGGAAAGGAGATTTGACGTACAGAGAATGAATCGCACTGGTAATCCCACCTGAAGCGGAAGAGAATAAAGAGCTGCTTTCGTTTTTACGGCCCACATGGGCCTCCGCCGTGGCCGTTATCACCGGCAGACACGTCTCCCTTCCCTTCAGAAGAGGCGCCGATACCACTGCCTATGATTTGAATGACAATAATCTGCTCCTTCCTACACTGCAGAGTCTTGTCTGAGTAGTTATAAAAAACAGTAAAGTATTACTTTTGCTATCCTTAGGGCTATAATTTCTTAAATTTTACTTTTTCTATTCATGTTCCCCACCCGCCATCAGAAACCCAGAGAAATTATACCGGAAACGTCTGGGGAAGAGTAAGATGCACAGAAACTGGGGAGACGGGAGAGATGCACATGTTCACCGTCTTTCCCAAACATGCCTCGACGTCCACCTTTGGCTCTACCTTGGTCCATTCGTCCGTCCAAACCTCCATCCAAAATGACTTAGGGACGAATGTACTGGTATTTTCCAAGCCCGCACAAGCAACACCAACAAAAGACTCTCCTTCCAAAGTTCACATTCTGGTGGGCAGGGTAAATAATTGAGGTGACTACGCAGGACGAGGAACAAATCTTAACGTGTTCTCGGGACTCCAGGCGGTCTAGGGAACTCGCGAGCAGCTGGCCGGTGGAGTTGTCCAGTGGTGGCCCCGTGTCCACCGCGCAGGCGCCCCGCCCAGGATGTGGACTGCAGAGCAGGGACATGAGGAGGGAGGGGGTGTGGACGGTCTGAGTGGACCCTGTGTTCACACACTGCCCTGCCGTAGACTGTCGCCTCCCAGCTGGAGGGTCTTGGGGGTCTACTGGGGACCCCAGCAAAGCCCACAGCCCACCCCCGGACTCTGTAGGTGGTCACTTCCAGTCACCTCACCCTGGCCCTCAACGGCCGGACGCCGCCTGACGTCCTGGGATGCGTCCTGGTCTGCAGCCCCCGGCTTCGGTGTTTACTGCCCCCGGCTGCTCTGCCTCGACCAGAGGCCAACCAGAGGGACCGGAGCTCACAGCTTCCACTCGGTCCCTGGAAAACACCCTGAGTTTCCACAGCACCCACTCCGAGGCTCTCAAATTCGCGCTGGAAACACGGCTTCCTTCTTGAGCCACCGCTGCGTTTCCCACCATCCGCTAAGGCTCTCAGAACACAACCTTCAGGGCCCTATCTTCACAGCAACATTCTGCTTCTCGCCTCTCACACTACCTGAATCGGGCGCGTTTCAGGTCTTCTTTGTCTCATTGACGTCCCAGCTCCTGCCCTCCCGTCTCCTCCTTAGAGAGGTTAACGTGCGAAAGCACACGGTATATACCACCTGATTCGGTTCTCTTTTCTTATTTCCCATTTTCCTTGTTTGCTTTCCACTACTAATAAAGTTCTATGTAAAGCAAAAACTTAATGGTGGGGCATTCTATTTCCAATTATCCATGGTCTCTCCATGTCCTATAGAGTTATTGATTTTATTCACTCACTCATTCGTTCATTCATTCATTATTTACACTGAATGTTTTCCCCAAAATAAATCTTGTGTGGAAACCCTACCAGTGAAAGGGGGACTAATTTAGAGCTGCTCAGTTAAAGGGGGGGATATATTTCAAACCCTGCGATCATCCTCAGCTTCTCCTCAAAGAAAGCTGGAGTCCCACTCTGGGAACATGGCGCCCTGTGGCTTCAAATCCTGCCAAGAGAGCCTGTCCATCCTCACAGGACGAGCGTGAAAGGGCTCTGAATGACCTTCAATCTTCCATCCATCCGCAGCAGACGACTTCCTGTCCTGGACGCCTCCACTTCCACGCCTGGACTTGCAGCGTCCCTTCACTTCCAATCCTTCCTCTTAACCATCCTCTTAAAGATGCACCTCGAATCCCACCTCCCAAGACTTCCAAGATTCCAAATTGTCACTACTGTCTTTTTCATCTTTTTATTCTCAAACACTTAAAAATTTTTTTAAAAAATGTTTATTTATTTTTGAAACAGGGAGAGACAGAGTACACGCAGGGAGAGGCAGAGAGAGAGGGAGACACAGAAACCAAAGCAGACTCCATGCTCTGAGCTGTCAGCACAGAGCCCAACATGGGGCTCTAACCCACGAACCACAAGATCATGACCTGAGTCAAAGTCTGACGCTTAACCGAATGAGCCACCAGGCGCCCCTCTCAAATACTTTTCCTGTGCCTAATAAAGTACTTCTTTCATTGGGTGATTTAAAAAATAAGTCTTTCCGGGGCGCCTGGGTGGCTTAGTCGGTTAAGCGTCCGACTTTCGCTTAGGTCATGATCTCGCGGTTCGTGGGTTCGAGCCCCGCGTCGGGCTCTGTGCTGACTGCCAGCTCAGAGCCTGGAGCCTGTTTCAGAGTCTGTGACTCCCTCTCTCTCTGACCCTCCCCTGCTCACGCTCTCTCTTTCCTAGAAATAAATAAAAATATTAAAAAAAAATAATAAGTCTTCCCTTCACTACAAGATCATAAACTTTCAGCTGTGTGGCTGCAAACAGTAGTTTTCCAATATATGCTTGTGGAAGGAGTCCACAGTTTATAAAAGTATTTAATGAAGAAAGTTTTCCAAAGTTTTTCTTGCACTTGTCTTTCACCAAATAAAAAGGAGGCAGTTTACTTGAATGTTTATGTTATCTCTTTAAAACTCAAGTACGCTGACACATAAATGGTAAAAGTGAAATGAAGCAAAATGCTACTCAGATGAGAGGGATACCGATAGAGTTTATCTTTTTTTCATGGTGATATAAAATACTGTAATTAATTCTGATTTCTTCTTCATTTTCAGAGCTATGAATTTTTAAAGGTTTAAATATCCTACTGATGTATAATTTGTCACAATAACAACCCAGGGGTTTTAAGAGATTGCTTAAGATTTGAAAATGCAGCAAGAGCACTTCTTACGGTTAAATGAAAACAATCAACTAAATTAGATTTTAGATTATAAGACTAAAACTCTTATAATCAAACTCTGAAATCTCCCAAGGTTTTCACATTTATCAATAGCCATTGATCATAAATATACTATTATCTGAAATATGTTACAAATTTCTTAGAAGGGTTAAATTTCAAATGTACACAAATTTAAGTGGGGAGAAAGTAAAAGAGATAAAACGCATAAATGGAATGTACTTTATTTTCTATGGAAAAGGGCAAATTTTCAGCGTCGTTTCTACAGAATGTCAGCTCCCTGCAAAGGCTCGAGGCCCTCCTCTGCCCATCCTCCCTCCGTTACTCTGAGATACTTTCCCACTGACCATAGTGTTCATGTTCCATTCACTCTGCCTCCCCAAACCTTCCAGGGACCTGCAGAATGTGCCAGGTTAGCCTCAGGCGAGTGCACTCATCTTTTCTGCCTCGGCACCTCTGCACGGGCTGGCCACTTGGGGAAACTGTATTCATCCCTGAAATCTGGGCTCATATGCTGTGCTGTATTTTAGGCGAGTTCCTCAATGCCTATCACTATGGCCTTAAAGTAAAACTGAGGAGGAGGCCTGGGGGGGCTCAGTCCAATGAGCATACAACTCTTGATTTTGGCTCAGGTCATGATCTCATGGTTTGTTGAGTCTGAACCCCACATCAGGCAATGTGTTTTGAGGGCAGGGCCTGCTCTCTCTCTCCTTTCCTCTCTCTCTGTCTCTCCCCTGCTTATCTATGCTCTTTCTCTTTCAAAATAAATAAACTTTAAAAAATTTTTAAAAAGTACAACTGAGGAGGTTGTATTAAAAAGGAACACCTGGGTGGCTCAGTCGGTTAAGTGTCCAGCTTAAATAATATGTGTATGATTTATGCATATGCTATAGTCTGAGTGTTGGGGTGTCCCCGTAATCCATGTTGGATCCCTAACGGCCAATGTGACGGTGTGAGGAGGTGGGGCCTCTGAGATGCGGGTATGTCATGAGGGCTGATGATCGCCTTACAGAAGGGGCCCCCAGAGCTCCCTCGGCCCTTGCTCCCTGGGATGGCATGCTGAGAACATGGTGCCTGCAGCCTAACAGGGGCCTCACAAGAACTCGCTTGAACTTGGACATCCATCAACCAGGACAGGGAGAAATACATGCCTGCTGTGTGTAAGCCACCTAGTCTGGCTTCATTTTGTTTTGGCAGCCTGCATGGGGAAAGGCAGGGTGCAACTGGCTACACGGGATTTTAAGTTTTCAAGTGAAACTCTAGGATACTGCACATTAAGGAGAAACGAATGTTAGAAGAGTTAAGAATGCTGGTGACCTGGCATGACTCCAGAAGAATTCTGGTGAAGGCTGACTGCATCCTGGTCTTGGAGGGGTGGATTCGGAGATGCAACATAAAGGGACACAGTGGGTGGGTGGGGCTACCTCATGGGCTCTGTCGAGGGGAAGAGGGCGAGATGGGGCTGGGTTGTGTGCTGGGCAGAGGAGAAAGTGATCGTGGTCAGATACTAAAATATTTCAACGAACTAAGTTACCACTGTTCAGTCAAGAATAGATGGGGAGTGTTGTTGTTCTCTCTTGAGAAGAATCCAAGTTAAAATCAAAATTACTGACCTCAGATGGGTCTGGATAAACGTCTGCTCTCACTCATACATCATGGCGGCCTTCTTTACCAAATCCAGACCCAGTGTCTAGTTAATCAGACCACTGTTGTGCATTTTCCTGTGCTGAACCGGCCACATTCACACCATGTTTAAAGCACAATCCATGACCTCAACTTTTTAATCTTCCCTGCACTGCCTGAAAAGCCTGCAGCTTCAACCTGAGGCTACGTGTTAGCAGCTGCTCAACTCCTTCTTCCAGAAGGAAAGTAAAACAGAGAGCAAGTTCTATGTGCTCCGTTCCTAAATCCTATGTTCAGCTTTAGTCAAAAAATAACAGGAAATTAGAATGATTATTGAATTTGCACAGTGGTACCCAATAAAGCCACGTGTTTGCCTATCAGGTAAATAAATGTTCCAATTTCAATTACAATTTCCATATACAATTATGTATATGTTTGCTTAGTGCAAATTTTGGATTTACAAGTAAATATTTTGACTGATGCTTAGTTGTGCGTGAGTAACAACAAAGTATTCTAAGTTTAGGCCTTTATCAGACTTAGTGCCTTGGTTATAATTATTGCCAATAAAGAACCCTGCTGTATAGTAAATGTTTTTGCATACTATCTATGATATCCTCAGATTAAAAAAACATTTTGTTAGTCCAGCAGCTAGTATCCTTTGACACTGCTTAGTAATTGCTTGGGTAAATTTTATTTTTTTCATCATTAGGGTTCCAATTACAAAAATAAGACATGATAATAAAAATACATGTATCACCAAAAAAACACAGAGATAAAATGGAAAGTCTCTCCTCCCTCTCCGTACAGCTTGCCGACCTCCCAAAAGGAGAGCTTTAGTGTTACGGTTTAGAATGCCTACTTTCAGCCATTTTCGACGTGTATACCATGAATGTGTCTCTACGTGCACATGTGCGTATGTTCCCACACACAACCTGCATTTTTCCTCCAGAAACGGGTGTGTTGTGTCAGGCTCCCAGCAACAGGACAGAATGACGACGCACCTCCCTGACCCCACAGTGATCTGGAATAAACTGACCTTTCTGCTTTTTTGCCAATCAATAGGGTAGAAAAATATTTTTTTTGTGTGTGTTTTCCTGAATCTCCATCAGAGTGGACATATTTTAATGTGTTTAAGGGCCTCTTGTCTCCTTCTCTGAAGAGCCTATGTCCGTGTCTTCCTCATGGATCTGTCTCGCGCATGGCACTGTCTTCCGCCCACCCAGTCCTATCATAAACTTATCTAGAATCACATTAAATGCAAAGACCAATTATTTTCTGTAGTCTGACTTTTTCCTTAACTTATTTATAAAATAGAAATTTTAGGGGCGCCCGCATGGTTCAGTCAGTTGAGCGTCTGACTTCGGCTCAGGTCATGATCTCACGGTTCATGGGTTCGAGCCCCGCATTGGGCTCTGTGCTGACAGCTGGGAGCCTGGAGCCTGTTTCAGATTCTGTGTCTCCTTCTCTCTCTGCCCCTCCCAGACTCATGCTGTGTTTTTCTCTGTCTCAATAATAAACATTAAAATTTGTTAAAAAATAAATAAATAGAAATTTTAATTTGTACGTAGTGAAATCTGTCAATGGTTTCCATTATTGTGTCTAGATATCCAGTTTGAACAACATCACTTAGGAAATAAGTCATCCCTCCTTACGGACTTGGAAAAAATTTAGCAAATTAAGTTCTCATACAGGCATATAACCTATTTGTGTATTTCTGTACTGATTTCATATTTTCCTTTTCATCCATTTTTGGTATGCTTTGATCCCAGATACAGTCTTTCTTTATCAGTCTTAAAAAAGTATATTCCTATTTGGAGGCTTTACTCTTCCAGATTAATTCACAACATAGTTATAAATTTCTATTAAAAATCCAAATTAATTTTAATTTGATTGTATTGAACTTAAAATTTTATTTGTAGAAAATCTGTATATTTAATAAGTTTCATCCCTACCATCTAGAAATGTATTAGGTATTTCCCTGTGTTAGAATATTCTTTTGGATCCTACTATAAACTTCTCAATTCTTTTAAGATAAGCCTCCATGTCTCCTGTTAAATCTACTGAAAGTCTTAGGGTACACAGGTATTACACTTCTGACAAACTATCCTTTGTGGAAACCCACAGATTTATGTTTATCCTGCTTGTGGCCATCTACTAGCACTTACTGCCCAAAGTTGTGTGTCTGTTCCTTGTAATAGTTATAATTTATGCCGTTTTCTTAAATTATTGCATGATTTAGGATCTTCTGGACAATGGGAAGTAACATTTCTGATACTAAACAAGTTATTCTGTTCTTGACTTCCAGGGAGCTTATTATAATAGTTTGCTACTAAGTGTGATGTGTTCTATAGGGAAGTTCATTCCTATTATGGTTTGCTCTAAGCCATAAATACAACCACATCATAACATTGTTGAAAAAATGTTGTGAATGGGAACAATGTATTATATCTTCATAGAAATCATGTTATAATGTTGTTACACTCACGGCCAAAGGATACATCCTCTGTCTTAGCAAATGGTCACAAGCACATACGTGTAAACACCCCTCACCCTCCCCATGGTGCTCTCAGCAAGAATGGTGTAGGTTTGGAGATTTCCAGGAGCAGATCTGTGCAGGGAGGGGGAGTGGCTGCCCAGGAAACCACTTGGGGGTCTTTTGGGAAGGCGGTTCCTAGTCCTCCTGGGGAAAATGGTGAGAGCTTAGAGGGAACTGTGTAGACTTCACAGTGGCTGCTCGAGGAAAACCAGGCCTGACGACGAAGAGCACACAGGCTCACCACCCTGTCTTCACGCCCCTTCAATAAGGGCCACGTGTAAGAGTGTGCGCATCACTGACCTGTTAAGTTTCAGTGTTCCGTGACCGTGTTGAAGCCTGGCCCATAATTTATTTATATTTACTTATTTATTTTGGTTTTCATTTCTAAACAGATGCCTCACCTCATAGAAGAAATGTGCCAGGTAAGCTCCAAGTATTGACCGGAATTCTCTTAGGTGCACAACTTTTCATGCTGTGCCGCCCTACGAAATATAACCCTTTCCACCCAAGGAGCTGGACGACGGACAGCTTCTACATCTCGGGAGGGTGTGCTGGCCCCCGGGCCCCGCCTACCGTCACAGCTGGGCAGCGCGTGGTTCCACTGACGGTCCCTCTCACAGACCAGGGGCTCGTCGTCACTCAGCGTGTATCCCGGGTTGCAGCTGAACGTCACCGTAGACCTGATGCCAAAGTGGCTGCCGTGCCGATGGCCGTTCACAGGGATTCCTGGGTCAAGGCAGGAGTCCGAGTCCAGAGTCACACCTGCGTGCACAGAAAACCTACTTCAACCCCGGAACTCGTCTGGTTTATGGAATCGAACTATACGGGCAGTGAGACGTATAAAATATCCCCAGACATCATTGGACCTGGAAAATGATTCATGTGAATCCAGTCATCCATTACAAAAACAATATACTTTCATATGTCTGATCTTGTTTTTATGTAGAGAGACATATACTGTTAACCATGTATCAGATGAGCTGTGAGCAGCACAAACCTGACTGATCCCTCGACGTCTGAGGTTACTTCTCCTCCTTGGAAAACCAGTGAACTGTACTAAAGGAAGCCTGCCTCCTGTCTCCAGCGTCCCCTTCGCCTCCTTACTGCATTTTATGTTCCACTTAGATTTGGGCAGTCACCCTTCAGCTCTCACAGACATGCACACAAGCGCCCAAGCCCATACACACGTGATGCAAAGCAAGACCTCACTGGATCTGATCTCCTGAAACTGCATTCCACACATCCGTGCATTTTTCACATTTGCACTTCGGTCAGCCTCTTTGGAGATGGCTACAATTAGCTTATGCTAAAAGATGCTAAAAAGTGAAGTGCTATATAAAGTCAAGTAGTTATGATCGTGTCATTCTAAGAGTTTCTTTTCTCTGTCTCTGAGACTTTTCTTTATTTTTAGAACATACATTTGAAAAGATAAGCAAAACGGGAGCAGGGGAAGAAGATGGCAGTGTGGTGGTGATGAATTCAAATACATAAAAAGACTCTGCCATTTTGCTTACACACAACTCTCAGTAAGGTTTGGGGCATTGCAATGGTGACTTAGCCTATTAATTAAAAATCTGAAATCTTCACTGACAATGATCAGTCCCCTCAGAATGGTCTTTGAAATAACATTTCCAACCACTGCATAAAAGTGATGCACCTACACTTTATACCCTCTCTCATTAAGTCATATTCATGACACACGAGTAAGGGGTGAGCTTTTAAACTAAATAATGGGTGATACTGTTTCTTCATTAGTATACAGCAAAATGTGATTCACTTGGGCACCAGACCACAAACATGAAAGCTGAGCCACTAATGAAACACGGGCAGTGGGGATCTGGTTTCTGAGAGAGGTCTAGCTCCTAAGAGGTACTCTGGAAACACCTTTGCTCCCACAATTACAAAAGAAGAAGTTCCTCAATAGGTTCCTTCACAGGGTGCAATCAGCATATTCAAGGCCAGAATAAGTCACTCCAAATACTTCACAAATGCCTTGCGGGGGTGGGGGGGTGGGAGGGCGGTGCTCCAAGCAGAATCAGTTGGGTGGGGGTGGATATCTGCCCTTAACTCTAAATTAGACTCTTTGTTTCAGGGCCAGATAAAGATATCTCCCTTCCCCATAGGATAAGCATCTAAGTCCCCTACCTCAATCACTATTGATACAGGTTATGCATGAGTCTTCTACAAATCTATGTTCTGGAAAATTCTTACGTATCAAAGAAGTTTGTCATCAGAAATCATTGTCTAAGGCAAATGCCACTCTGTGCCGTCCCCCAAACACTCAATTATAAAGTAAGGTTGAGCTCCAGTCAGAGCAGGGATGCCTGCCTGGTGACCAGAAAGATTCTTGGGCCTCTCTCACCCCTCCCTCACTGACACTGTCCATCCTTCAGGGACCCCTGGAACGCAGCCAAGCCGGTCTCCGGCACTGGAGTCTGCTTGGAGTTCTCTCTCCCTCTCTCTCTGCCCCTACTCCATTTGTGCTCTCTCTCTCTCTCTGTCAAAATAAATAAATAAACTTACTAAAAAATTTTTAAAAAAAAGAAAGGTCATTATGTCTCAGAAGCTAATATGCACGTGTGTGTGTGCGCGCATACACACACACACACACACACACACACAAGCAAAGAACATACTTCTTTGTCTTTCAAATTTTTTTTTAATGTTTAATGTTTATTTGTTAGAGCATGCACACGGGAAGGGAAGAGAGAGAGGGACACACAGAATCTGAAGTAGGCTCTGCACTAACAGCGGAGAGCCCGACGCGGGGCTCAAACCTACGGACTGTGAGATCATGGCCTGAGCCGAAGTCAGATGCTCAACCAACTGAGCCACCCCAGTGCTCCAAGTTTTAAAAATTGCACAGTGAATTACCAGCAAAGCAGGATATATACATTTATATGCAGTGAATCTTGCTTTTATGAGATATTTTAAAAGACACTTCTCAAAGCATTTCCCCTCAAAAAAAAAAATCTAAAATTAAAAGGAAAACCTCCATATACTTGAGACATCCACTTGTTTTCCAGTCCCCTATAAAATTATGGCTACTTTACAGTGAGGCCCAAAGCTCCGCAAACAAACAGAGCAAGCAAATGATCATTCTGGGGGATGATACAGTGACTGTTATAGACAGAAACTGTGTCACCTTCCTTACAAAGAATAAAGTAATAGAAGGGCACACTGTGACTGGACACTGTGTTTATAAGATGTATGATTCATGAGCATCCGCGCACAGAACAGACAGTCATTCTAGGCATGCTCTTAGGAAAACCTTAAAAAAATGACTTCACCCCTTCTGCCGTACAACTCAAAGAGATCTGAAATTAGTGCTGTTGTGGTAGCTCACGCTGTCTTACCGGACCACTGCGACAGTAAGTCAGCCCTGAATACAGTGTGCTCATTTCTGCAACACTTTATGCTTGTAAAGGAGATTTCCATGCGCCCATTTGGGCATGAAGTGGGATCATTAAGAATTTTTTTTTAAATTTTATTTATTTCTAGGAGAGAGAGAGAGAGAGAGAGAGAGAGAGAGACAGCATGAGCAGGGGAGGGTCAGAGAGAGAGGGAGTCACAGACTCTGAAACAGGCTCCAGGCTCTGAGCTGGCAGTCAGCACAGAGCCCGACGCGGGGCTCGAACCCACGAACCGCGAGATCATGACCTAAGTGAAAGTCGGACGCCTAACCAACTAAGCCACCCAGGCGCCCCTAAGAATTTTTTAAAGTAAGGAAGGTTGACAGTGTCAAATGTTTATGACAAAAGACTAAAGGGAGATGAGCTACATTATTGTTTAAATGGCATAAAGAATCTGACATTAATTTCTCCTGGGTCATGCGCAATCCACTTTTTGTTTAACATGTTGGATAAGCAAGTGATGTTATTTTCTAGCGTTTCCATACTGGCTTCTGGACTCTTTTCTTCAAAGGGGACTAGCAATGGTCACAATGTTAAAGGGGTTGGTCGCAGGTGCCTTTTTTATGTTTTTTTCCTCTGCCTGTCTCTCTCTGCTCCTCTCTCTATTCTTGATTCTTCCATTACTCTGGGGTCCCCTGCATCATCTCCCTGCCCACCTGCCCTTTCCCTCTTCCTGTAAATCCATGGTTCGTCCCGCACCTGTCATGGCCTGCCTGGGCTGACTCAGGCATCCACTGTCCCCTACGTACCACCTCTGTGACGATGTGACAGAAATCCAGAATTCTGGTGGGCACCACAGACACAATGAATTACAGTATCTGGAATGGGAACACAGGCACCTACATTTTACTAGGGTTCTGGGGTGAGCGTTAATGCACAGTGGTGGCAGAGAAACACGGCCCCGTGAGCACGCTTTCTAAACAAGGATGACCTGCTGGGAGGGAGACAGTGCTTCCTAAAGTGCCCGGGCCCATCTGTCCACAGCAGCGCGAACACAGAGCATCTGAGGCCGTGTGCTGCACCTGCTTAGGTTTACAGCTTGTGGGTGATGGTTCTGTATGTCAGCAGCCGACAGCCACTGTGTTACAGACCCCAGGCCTTTCCTGACTCAGGTCCTTGTAAAGATCCCATATCCTGCATCTCACCTGCTTTTGCCCAAGTCCTTGATTCTCCTCAAATACTGATTTGAGGGACTGATAAATAAATTGAGGTGATAACAGGTCAAGCTTTGGTGTGGTGTCCTTCTGGGTAATAATCTCCCAATATACCTTTGATGCTTTTATTCAGAGGAATTCATAAACACACGTGGGGCCTTGTGGAAGGACCGCCAGCAGTTCGCAGGGCAAACGTCAGCATGGACGTTTAGACCAGTGGCCCTTCTGGGACAGAGCGCTGGGCAGTGGATGCCGTGGGGACCTTCCCCACCTTCTCCCCAGAGAGGGCCTGGAGAGCTGGCTCCCAGCTCTTCCTGTCAGTGGGAGGAGGAGGGACTCGAGACCCCAAGGGTCAGAAATGTCTGTCGCTCACACAAGTAACACTCCGCTGCAAATGCTACCAGCTTGGTGACTGTTCTCATCTTTTACTGATACCCTGAAGGAAGAAAGGCAAACAGCACTGCTCTCCGAGAGGTCACGGCAGGCTGGGGAAGCAGCCTTCCCAGGGCTCAACTCTGCTGTCGAGCCCAGGAGATCCGCACCTCCTCTCACCATGCAGTGGTTCTTTTGAGGATTATAAAAATTATTATAATTATTGGCATATTATAGACTATGAGTAAAGGTGGCAAGCTAAATAGGAACTTGTGACCTGACTTTCTATCATTTCTTGAATTCCAGAAAGAATGGGTAAGAATGACCTGTTTATTTAAACAAGTTTGGTGAGCAGATTCCATCAGTTTCTACTACCTGCATAGACTCAAACCCATGAACTGTGAGACCATGACCTGAGTTGAAGCCGGATGTTTAACCAACTGAGCCCCCCAGGCACCCCAAAAAAGACCTTACTTTGAAAGAAAGGTTGCATGTATATGAAGTGAAACTAACTAAATTAAATTAGAAATTAATCACTAAATCATGAATACTGTAGGCATCACTAGAACATTCTATCATGACCTGATCTCTGAATCTCAGAAACTAAAGCTAAGACTCAAGTTTGCATTTATGGAAACAAAAATGGGAAGGAACACTTGAAGTTGGGCAAAACACCCTGAACTGTCATATTCCAACAATTGTAATTATTTCTACCAGTCATTCTGGGCTCTTGTTAGCACTTGTTAACAGCAACAGGTAGGTGTCATGACTGAGGTTCTGTTGGGTTTCAAGTCCCTATCCACTTCTGGTTCCATGTTCTCTCCCCACAGAAACATGCTCATGGGGGCCAACAGATAAAACCCCAACGGCCCTAAACATACTCTTCCAGCAAAGAACTCCCAGCCATTGTTCGAGAAATATATTTTTAGTGATAATGTCTTCGGTCAGGAGCTGTATTTCCAATAGTAGTAATTTATCATTACATAACGTAGTAGGTGAACAAATTTAATCACTTAATTATTTAATTTTATAATCCACAAATAAGTTTCCCCTTTTTTTTTTTTTTAAGTTTTAAAGTAAAAGCCCCCAAGATGCTCTCTCATCAATAAGAGAAGGTGCTTCCGAGTGTGCAGTGGGGTGTGGACAGAGGCCGCAAGGGCTGTCACCTGCGCTAGGGAAGCAGAATGTGTGTCTGGGAGGCAGATGGCAAGTGGACCCTCTGACTTACTCTCATAGTGAATGAGGAAGCCAACGCTGGAGCGGCTGTTGTCCGTGGTGAAGAGGAGGTACATGAAATGGCCTGTGCTGATCAGAAACTGGGGAGCCTGCGTGCCGTGATACTCTCCAATCAGCGGGGACGAGTTGGCTGGCCCGTCTCGGACTTCCAGCGTGTCATAGTTGACTTCAGTCTGGAATCTGTGGAGATTTGTACCGAGTCAGAAGAGGAAAGCTACTTTACCTTACTGACACTCCACAAGTATTTTCATGCATTAATGACAAAAACATGTACAGTAATATGAAGAAAAAAAGAGAGAGATCAAGAGAGAGAGACAGAGAGAAACTTAACAGTTATTCAACCTTTAAAATAATCTGGGCACATGGGATATTTAAGCATGGTACATTTTTCTAGAAGAAAAGGTATACCCTAAACCCCTCCCTGTTATGGAATACTCAGTCATGTCGCATCCCAAATGCAAAAGAGGGCAGTCTAGCTCTAAAATAAAAATACTGTGAACTAGATCAGTTTTCAGAGAGAATAAGGGAGGGGAGGGGTGGGGCAGGGAAGGGAGGGGAGGGCAGGGGAGGGAAGGGAAGGGAACCAGGTTCCCTGCTACCTCTAAGTCACATGCAATCCTCTGAGAGCACGGGATGACAATGACATAGTCCCACAACTATTAGCTTGGCCTGTGTCCCCTGACCCTCCATAAAAGGACCCCAAACACACGGTAGACCAGAACGGAGCTGCAGGCTGTGCCTCTGTGGTCTGATGGGGTCTGATGGCCCTGCCCACTCGTTTACTTTTCTAGAACGTGCTCTAAACACCCTATGGTGTTTCAGTTACTTGAGTTTAGATTCAGGAGGTTTGGGTTAGCATGAAATGAATCTCTCTTGAGAACTGTGTGCTACAGTTTTCAGATCTTCTTTCTTTAGCAACAGTTAGGACTGATTACAGTGCACGTCTCCACAGCGGGCAGGTTTCCAGGGTGGATAGGAGGTGGGAATGTTTTCCTTTCTTTGGTGACCTGATGCGCTTTGTGTGAGAATAACTTTAGCATGGGCTGTATTTATTTACTTCCTTCCTTCCTTCCTTCCTTACTTATTTTTTAGCTTAATTTTTTCTTTTCTTTTCTTTTTAAATTTTTTTTAATGTTTGGGGTGCCTGGGTGGCTCATCTGGTTAAGCATCTAACTGCGGCTCAGTTCATGATCTCATAGTTGTGGTTTCAAGCCCTGCATCGGGCTCTCTGCTGACAGCTCAGAGCCTGGAGCCTGCTTTGGATTCTCTGTCTCCCTCTCTCTCTGCCCCTCTTCCACTCTCAGTCTCTGTCTCTCTCTCAAAAATAAACAAACATTAATTGTTTTTAAATTTTTTAAATGTTTATTTTTGAGAGAGGGAGGAAGGGAGGGAGGGAGAGAGAGGGAGAGAGGGAGAGAGAGAGAGAGAGAGCGAGAGAGAGAGATTGACACCACAAGCAGGGAAGGAGCCAAGAGAGGGAGACCAAGAATCCGAAAATAACTCCAGGCTCTGAGCTGTCAGCACTGAGGCTGACGCAGGGCTTGAACCTGCGAATCATGAGACCATGTGACCTGAGTTGAAGTCGGACACTTAACTGACTGAGCCACCCAGTCACCTCCATTATTTTGGGCCTTTAACTTTGTACATACAAACACATCCTTTACTAGGATGTCAGCACACTGCTCGAGATGCAAGCTAATACTGTACTCTTCAACTAATCTTTAGAGAGTCGTGTAAAAATCACAAATGTCTGAGAATGTCAGAAGCATTGGTTCTTATAAAGGGAATTTAGCAAATACCACAGTTCCATAATATTTAAAAGACAAGACTGAGGAAAATTATGTGTTTCTCTGTTCAGACAACTAAAAACAGAGTGTAACTTGCTCCAAGGAGGATGTGAGGCTGCACTTTCTCCTGAGTGATTTCAGTCTGATGTGATGAGGAATCAGAGCTCTGATCTCCCCCAACTTAGGACCAATAAGTGTAAAAATTAATAAAGAACCAAACTTAATCTACTGACTGGTATAGAGTCAATTTGTTCTCAATGATTAGGTTTACATGTGAGGATCCATTCTCCAGTATAATGGATCCACGAGATGATTAATTTTCTTCTGAGAGACTATCCTACTAGACACTGTTATCTTACTAGACATAATAAAATGAACAATAACTTAAAATACAAATAATACTAAATGACAACGCAACTCCCACTAAAAATCTTTCCTGTATATATTATTGTTGGTTAGCAGAAAATAAGTGGAAAACAAAAGAAAATCATATAACAATGATAATCTGTCCTGAGAGATTATAGTACCTTGAATGTTTTGTTTGAGAAGGTCACTGCTAGAGAGAGCTTATTAATTTATTTTGTTAGATTATCAAATTCATTATCAAATGGCTTTGTCAAACCACATTCCAGTGATAGAATCGCTCACCGGGAATTAATGTGTCACACACCCCTGAGACAGCTCTGAGCTGAAAGCATGACTAGGTCATGAAACCGTGTTCCTGGGCTGTTCCAGAAGGCATCTAAGGGACCACAGGAGCTTCCATTTGTCATTTAACCCCAGGCAGAACTGATTTCAGCTATAGATCCAAAGCCTAGAGTTGGACTCAGGGACCAGCAATTGCAAGTACGGGGAATGATCATCTGGAACTTGCTACCGCCTTATGCGAGGCGGCCGAGCGGACTTAGCTCTGGTCTTACAGGGTCAAATTCAAGAGGAACAAATACATCCAGCAAATGCCTGTTTCTCTTTAAGTGAACTCCTTTGGGGGGGGTCCAACCAGGAGCTGTCATATCTCTACTTTTCATCATCCATTTAAGTAAAACCATTGGACGTGCATGAGTCATTAGGTCCAAATTGAGGAAAAGTTGGTTCTTACCTATCAAAAGTTATTTTGATGGAGTGTCCAGGCTTGGCTTCAATGATCCATTCACAGTTCAGAGAATCTTTATAGTATCCTGGCCATCCGGGAGGCAGAATGAGTCCACTGGAAGCTGTCAGGTGTCCGCCACATGGGGCTGAAAGACGGTTCAGGATGTCAGCAGGTCAGATTAAATACATGGGGACACCACAGTGACACCTGTGGCAGCAGGAATGCGCGTCTGTCTTCACAGACTTCACATTCTCAAGGATTGAGGTTAAAAGCATCCCCAGATAAACTAAGCTTACTGAAAGCAGAGCACATGTATCCCACATCTGGGCATCTATCATCAACTCACAGCAAAGTTCCTTTGATCTAAAATCATCAAGGGGTAAAGTGGGAGATTGGTGACTTTCACGAATGGTTATACCCAATCGTCACAACTCATTCATGAAGTGCACACTGTTGATATCTGTATTTTATATGTGTTTGTAATTTCACAAACATCTGTTGATTAGCAAACAAAATTACTTCACGTCTGAAGCAGAAATACCCTGTGGGGTTTGTATGCACATGTGTGTGCTTGCAGACAGATACTATAGTTTAATGATATGTGTGTGCATATTCAGCTAGGATGAGTTTGTTTGATTAAAATGACTTTTCACACACATCCAACTAAATTATTAGGGGATGGTAGAAAACCAAACAAAATTTTCAAATTCAATAATCATAGGATTAAACCACGTTAGTCCCTTTGAATGACCCATGATTTTCAAGAAGAAAAGGAGTTTTAGGAAGGTATGTGCTTCGTGCACAGGAAAAGGGATTTTGGATTTCTGTAATATCTACAGGGATTTTTTAAATAATAACACGTATTTAACATGTTTCTGCCCAGCTGGATATTTTTTTCAGATTTTTCTTCTCAAAGTTCTTTGTCATATATGTAATCCAATTTGTCAATCTACAGATATCAAATGAAACATTAAAATGTCCCCAGTTAAAAAAAATCATTTTTGAAAAAAAAAATTGCCTCGTATCAACAAATAGTGAGATGCATTAAAATGCCAAAAAGTTGTATACAGTTTCACTGAGGTGCTTATGCAGGAGAAGAGCAGCTGACAGAGAAATCTATAACAGTAATCCTGGTGGCTCCATTTGTAATGGAATAAGAAAAGAAAACACTTAACATTTATGACAAGATTATGACTACATATTAGAATGTCACAAATACATTTGAAAATAATATTTTCAAATTTTATTAAGGTGAGTAAATCTTTGCAATTAAAATATTACATTTTGCTAATCAAGATATAAAATTATACATGCATCATAATCTAATTTAATAAAAATAATCCCTCATTTCAAGATGAGGGAAAATTTCAAAACGATGTTGATGGTGTAACACGGGTGACTTCTGTGGGGTCGTGTTCTTCTTGGTGTAGTTTCCTTTCTAAATAAGCCACGTAAGTGTGCATTTTTCTATACTTAAAAAATTATAACAAGAAATCAGTCATGTTTATGAACTTGTTATCGAAGAAAATTTTCATTATGTAATTATAAATTTAAAAACAACCTATTTTTACTAATTAACATTAGGATTTTTTTCTGGTTAAGTCCTTAAATTTATCTTTTTAGCCTTTATTCTTATGCTTCCTGACATGTTGTAGCAAATACTTTTTAGAAAAGACATAAGCAAAATTAAACGATTTTATTTATTTCACATTTAACTATCCAAAGATAATATATAAGGAAGACGTAGAGCAATTATAGACTTTTTTAAAAGTTTAATACATGAGAGACCTTTTTATTTTTTTTTACAAATAGTTTATTGTCAAGTTGGTTTCCATATAACACCCAGTGCTCACCCCCACAAGTGCCCTCCTCCATGCCCATCCCTCCTCCCCCCCACATCCACCAGCCCTCAGTTTTTGTCAGCATTCAAGAGTCTTTCATGGTTTGCCTCTCTCCCTCTCCCCCACCATTTCCCCCTTCTTCTCCCCCTTGTTCCTGTGTCAAGTTCCACCTAATCCTCCTATACGTGCAAACATATATTTGTCCTTCTCTGCCTGAATTATTTCACTCAGCATTAACACCCTCAAGGTCCATCCACCCTGCTACACATGGCCAGATTTCATTGTTTCTCATTGCCATGTAGTATTCCATCGTATAGATAAACCACATCTTCTTGATCCATTCGTCCGTTGATGGACACTTGGGCTCTTTCCATGTTTTAGCTATTGTGGAGAGTGCTGCTATGAACATTGGGGTCCATGTGCTCCTATGCCTCAGCACTCCTGTATCCCTTGGGTAAATTCCTAGCAGTGCTATTGCTGGGTCATAGGGGAGTTCTATTGTTAGTTTCCTGAGGAACCTCCACACTGTTTTCCAGAGGGGCTGCACCCGTTTACATTCCCACCAACAGTGTAGGAGGGTGCCCGTTTCTCCACATCCTCGCCAGCATCTAGAGTTCTCTGATTTGCTCATTTTAGCCACTCTGACTGGCGTGAGGTCGTATCTCAGTGTGGTTTTGATTTGTATTTCCCTGATGAGGAGCGATGCTGAGCATCATTTCATGGGTCTGTTGGCCATTTGGATGTCCTCTTTGGAGAAGTGTCTGTTCATATCTTCTGCCCGTTTCTTCACTGGGTTGTTTGTTTTTCGGGTGTGGAGTTTGGTGAGTTCCTTATAGATTCTGGATATTAACCCTTTATCTGATATGTCATTTGCAACTATCTTTTCCCATTCCATCGGTTGCCTATTAGTTTTCTGGGTTGCTTCCTTTGCTGTGCAGATGAGAGACCTTTTTAAATCTGTGCGGTGAATTATTTTATATCTACAAGCCTTACTAGCCACCTAACTGTAAATCTGTACATTTCCTTCATTTTACTAAATATTTTTAAAAACTTCAAGTTGTTGTATTTCTTGGAAGGTGCTTCCATTGTCACGCATCATCATTATTTTATTAATATCTTTTAGATATCACTTTACAATGTACAATGTATGTCAGAAGAATTTGTACCACTTTATCCTAATGAAATAGATAGTTTAATTTTGATACTGTAGACCAACGAATTAAATGGAAAAGGATTAAATGATAAAGTCAAGTTCGCCAACTTAGATTACATCATACGGGGTAACTCCTCCACTATCATGTGTCAGCTTTGGTAAGAGGGCTACTTCTCACACAGGCCGCCTGTCTGGTGGCTC
Source organism: Proteles cristata cristata (assembly GCA_017311185.1). Classification (NCBI taxonomy): domain Eukaryota; kingdom Metazoa; phylum Chordata; class Mammalia; order Carnivora; family Hyaenidae; genus Proteles; species Proteles cristata. Next base: position 67,386 of record JAESUZ010005014.1, read on the forward strand.
CTTTCTTGAACTAGCTATGCCACCCGGGTCTTCTGCAGGGGTGATCAAGGACTCGTGGTAATAGGCTGTCCGTGTCACTTCTACGCACTCCTGACCAGGAACTGCTATGGTTTTCATCAATCCCAACTGGGGCCAAGAAAACCCACCTATTTGGTGGAGATTCTGATTATATGGTGAATCATACTAACGACTTTCCTGTTCAATGAGATCTTTAGAATGCAAATTCCTCTGTGATTTATTACTGAGCATTTGCACAGATTAAGTACCTGGTTTTGTATTTATAAAATAAGCCTTTCTTGATGGCATATATGTTTTCTGCCGGCTGGGCTATGCTATGTGAATGCCGACTTTATGAAATATGATACAGAAACTAATCCATATTTTGCAGTGACTGTGATAGTGTTCCCAACACTAAACTTCTATGAACTTGGACGACAGAGGTCGTCCTCACACACCTCACTGGTGCTTGTGTCTTTTTCAATGTCCAACCTTTAAACTTTTTTCAAATCTGTTTTATGGTATTTTGTTTATTGACTTGTTGCACTTTTTATTTGGGTCACTTTGCATAATTTACATTTTCTAGGGAATCACCAATTTCATTGAATGTTAAAATTTGTTGCACAGAGTTCATGTACATTCTTGTACAGTTATTTTCCCCCCAAATTAGCTTGTGTTTTAAAAATTTTTTAATTGTTTATTTATTTTTGAGAGAGAGGGAGAGTATGTGCGAGCAGGGGAGGGGCAGAGACAGAGAGGGAGACAGAGGATCTGTGCCGAAAGCACAGAGCCCAGTGCAGGGCTTGGACTCGTGAACTGTAAGATCAGGATATGAGCTCAAACTGGACGCTCAACCGACTGAGCCACCCAGGTGCCCAAGTTGTGTTTTCAGTGACAATGAGCAGTACTTAAATATATGGGCAGGTTAGAGGCAGAACAAATAAACAGATAAATCTTTCATGCAGATGACAAACAATTTATACCCATGATATGCTGGTATCCAGTAAACTCTGCTAGAAATAAACATAATTTTTAAAGAAATTGCTCTATTGTGAGCCTCTCACTCTTTATACAGTTATTATTAGTAACAATAAATTATTTTATTATTATGTCAAATTATTAGTTTTGTACTCATGGTTATTTTTCTTCTATATTGTTAAATGCCTAAAATTGTATTTTCTCCTGATTTTCGTAGCAGAATCTTAGAAGCTTTGTCTATTTTATTGATATTAACGAAGAATTCACTCTTGTATTAAAGTATTCTAACATGTGATTTTTAAAAATATGATATTCTAATTTACTATTTTTTTGTAACTTGTTAACTTCAGCAAAAAATGCCTTTACTTTTTGTCTTTTTGTTCAACACTGAGGCGTTTGCCTGCGAGTGTGGTCATCTTAGCAGAGAGGGTCCCTTTGACAAGGTTTCCGGGTAGCGCTGGCCGTCAGACCTAAGGCTTCCGCAGCCTCTCCGTAGTATCTGCCTGTGGTTCTATTCTTGTCAAATGTTCACACTGTACTTGGCACATGGTCAGCACATGTGGCCTGGACTTACTGTTGTTTGTTAAGGTTCACCGTATAATCAAAGATCTGGTTGATTATAAAAAGTAATCCTTGAGAAAAGCAGTAAATGTGTATATTCTTGAAGGAATGTCATGCTCCTTCTGTGTCTTTTCAAACGAGTTTGTACTAAAACCTTATTTCACATGATGCTTTCTCCTTTGTCCCGCTTTGTTAATTTTAAATCAACAACTTATTTCCAGGGCACCTGGATGGCTCGTCTGGCAAGCATCTGACCTGGATTGGGCTCAGGTCTTGATCCCAGGGCCGAGGAATCGAGTCCACATCGGGCTCGTGCTGAGTGAGGAACCTGCTTGGGAATCTCTCTCTGGCCCTCGCCCTCCACGTACTCCCTCTCCCTCTCTCTCCCCTCCTCTGTCAAAATAAATAAATAAAAGTAAAGAGTAAATTAAAAACTTAAATAAAACACATCTTTCTTATGAAACATGCTTTGCAGTCAACAGAGATACACGAGGCTCCAGCGGAATCAGCAAGCACGTTCACACGGGCGCCACAATCCGTAGCCTCCGAGCGTCCCTGAGCGCGAGTTCACTTGCTCATAAAGGGGGATAACCTACCTACGTATTAACACTGGAGACGGTGTAGCATTCAGAAACTAACCCGCAGAAGATGATAGAAGGAGCCCCCGCCGCGGTTCCCCCGCCCGGAGATTCTCCAGGCCCCAACGGTGTTCAGCGCCCCTGCCCTGCTTCAGCGCTTTATCAAAGTACAAAGTGAGTCCTGATCCTTAGATAAAGATGCTGCCTTGGCCCTGGGGCCTGAGGGCCGTGGGTGTGAGGCAGATGCCCACCCACCCCACCTTGGTCAGCCCCCTGGGGGTTCAGAGCTCAGGGTCCACACGAGACTCCGCCCCTGCTTACACCACTTGCTTGCTCCAGTTGAGGCGATCATTCCAGACGGGAGAACAAAGCCCTTAACCTACAAGGGAAGACACATCAGGCTCGGGCCTGAAGGCTGCATCTGACACAGTATCTTTTGAATTTACTTATTGTAAAATAAACACCTAGTGACCGATGGCAACTGGAAAAAATAAAAAATAAGCAGTGGAAAAAATCGCCTGTAACTGTAGTCCACATTTTGGTGTATATGCTCTTTCTAGGCTTCGTGTAGGAGCGCGTGATGACTTACCTGATTCTCTGCTGTTTAAAAGTGAAGCTCTCACGTTTGGTTGTTATATTTAATACCGAAAAGAGCATTCTTGAAAAAAAAATGAATCTTTCCAGAGTTGTTTGGATGTGTCCTTACAGTTTTGATGCAGAGATACAATTAATAGCTCAAAAAGTATGATGAAAATGCACGACCCAGGTATGCATTTACAGCGCGAGGCTCGATCCCATGCCCGGCGCCCCGGCCTCACCAACACCTTTGCCTAACGCTTCCGACTTTCACCTCCCTTTGAACGCCTGTGCGTCCCGCCCATCTGAACGGTTGCGTGACGCATGGCCGCAGCTGCGCGATGCGGTGGAAAAGGCAGAGTCGCGGCCACAGGAAACGGAGCCGTGGCGGCGGGGAGGGCGCTGGGGGGGGGGAGGAGGGGCGGCGGGGGCCTGGGGCCGCACACACTCGCACGGCACTCCGGCGGTGGGGACGGGTCACCGCACACTCGTCCAGGCACGGAGGTGCCCATGGGCCCCCAGCTGGAACAGACGGGCCGCCCGCCGGGGCCGCCAGTGACCGCGAGAGGGTGCACTCGTGGGGGAGGGGCCCCGGCCCCTGGAGACATGGCCCCGCCGCACTGGGGGCACTGGCGGGGCCTCCCGCGCGCCCGGGGCGAACCTGCCCCTTCCGCACCACCCGGCCTGCAGCCTCCGATGCGCAAAACCCTAGAGGCACGGCGCCCGCGAGGCCAGCCCAGGACCCAGCCCCCCACGCCCCGTGGTGCCCAGCTGGTGCCCAGCGGCGCCGCACCGCTTACCTTCGCAGCGGGGGACGGCCGAGCTCCAGACCACGTTGCCGTCCTGCAGGATGCAGGTGACCGACTCCGAGCCCTGCGTTTTGACAAAGCCGTCGTCACAGTGGAAGGAAACCGAGCTCCCAAGCAGAAATCTGTCCCCAAAACGTCGCCCGTTTATGGGAATGCCAGGATCATGACACTCATTCTGACCAAATGCTAAAAACAAAAACAAAACAAAACATATAATCATGTAATTAAAATACTTGAATACAATTGAAACAAGAATACTAATGAAGCACTTTACTGTCCTAAATTTCCGTTGCACCCTTACAGATAGAGGGATGGATTAAACAAACAGGATAGTGATATTTACTAAGACAGAAAGAATGAACACGTCAATAAATACAACTATTGTCTACACCACATCTCAGTTTGAAAGCATTTTTTGAACATGTACTAAGAAAAACAAGAAATATGGCACGTGCTAAAGGAACTAGAGGCAGAGCAACAAGAACGCCCTAAACCCAGTAGAAGAAGAGAAATAGTAAAAATTAGAGCAGAAATAAACAACATAGAGACCAAAGAAACAATTGAACAGATCAATGAAACCAACAGTTGGTTTTTTAAAAAAATAAAGAAAATTGACAAACCTCTAGCCAGGCTTCTCAAAAAGAAAAGAGAGAGCACCCAAATAGACAAAATTATGAATGAAAATAGACTTATTACAACAAACTCCTCAGAAATACAAGCAAGAATCAGGGAATACTATGAAAAATTATATGCCAACAAATTGGACAACTTAGAAGAAATGGAAAAATTCCTAAACACACACTCACTACCAAAATTCACACAGGAAGAGATAGGAAATCTGAACAGACCCATAACTAGTGAAGAAATCAAATCAGTTTTCAAAAACCTCCCAACAAATAAGAGCCCTGGACCTGATGGCTTCTCTGGGGAATTCTACCAGACATTTAAAACACAATTAATCCCAATTCTTCTCAAGCTATTTCAAAAAATAGAAATCGAAGGAAAACTCCCGGACTCATTTTATGAAGCCAGCATCACTCTGATTCCCAAGCCAGACAGAGATCCTGCAAAAAAAAGAGAACTACAGGCCAATATCCTTGATGAATACGGATGCAAAAATCCTCAACAAGATCCTTGAAAATCAAATCCAACAGCGCATAAAAGAATCATCCACCATGATCAAGTGGGATTCATTCCTGGGTTACAGGGCTGGTTCAACATTCGCAAATCAATCAGTGTGATACAACACATCAACAAAAGAAAAGATAAAAACTGTATGATCCTGTCAATAGATGCAGAAAAAGCATTTGACAAAATACAGCATCCCTTCTTAATAAAGACTCTAGAGAAAGTCGGGATAGAAGGAACCTACTTAAACATCATAAAAGCCATCTATGAGAAGCCTTCAGCTAATATCATCCTCAACGGGGAAAAACTGAGAGCTTTCCCCCCTGAGATCTGGAACACGACAGGGATGCCCACTCTCACCACTGCTGTTTAACATAGTGCTGGAAGTCCTAGCATCAGCCATCAGACACCAAAAGGAAATCAAAGGCATCAGAATTGACAAAGAGGAAGTCAAACTTTCACTCTTTGCAGACGACATGATACTCTACATAGAAAACCCAACAGAGTCCACCAGAAGCCTACTAAAACTGATCCAAGAATTCAGCCAAGCTGCAGGGTACAAAATCAACGTACAGAAATCAGTTGCATTTTTATACACCAATAATGAAGCAACAGAAAGAAAAATCAAGAAGCTGATCCTATTCACAACTGCACAAAAAACCATAAAATACCTCGGAATAAACCTAACCAAGGATACAAGAGATCTGTATGATGAAAACTATAGAAAACTTTTGAAGGAAATTGAAGAAGACACAAAGAAATGGAAAACCATTCCATGCTCATGGATCGGAAGAATAAATATAGTTAAGATGTCATTACTACCCAAAGCAACCTACACATTCAATGCAATTCCAATCAAAATTGCACCGGCATACTTCTCAAAACTAGAACAAACTATACTAAAATTTGCATGGGACCACAAAAGATCCCAAATGGCCAAAGTAATACTGAAAAATAAAACCAAAACAGGAGGTATCATCACCGAGACTTTAGCCTCTACTACAAAGCTGTCATCATCAAGACAGTATGGTACTGGCACAAAAACGGACACATAGACCAATGGAACAGAATTGAGAACTCAGAAGTGGACCCAAAAGTATACAGCCAACTGATCTTTGACAAAGCAGGAAAGAATATCCAATGGAAAAAAGACAGCCTTTTTAACAGATGGTGCTGGGAGAACTGGATAGCAACATGCAGAAGATTGAAACTAGATCATTTTCTCACACCATGCACAAAAATAAACTCAAAATGGATAAAGGACCTGAACGTGAGACAGGAAACTATCAACACCCTAGAAGAGAAAGCAGGAAACAACCTCCTTGACCTCCACCGCAGCAACTTCTTACTTGACACATCCCCAAAAGCAAGGGAATCAAGAGCAAAAATAAACGATTGGGACCTCATCAAGATTAAAAGCTTCTGCACAGCAAAGGAAACAACCCAGAAAACTAATAGGCAACTGATGGAATGGGAAAAGATAGTTGCAAATGACATATCAGATAAAGGGTTAATATCCAGAATCTATAAGGAACTCACCAAACTCCACGCCCGAAAAACAAACAACCCAGTGAAGAAATGGGCAGAAGATATGAACAGACACTTCTCCAAAGAGGACATCCAGATGGCCAACAGACACATGAAACGATGCTCAGCATCGCCTCCTCATCAGGGAAATACAAATCAAAACCACACTGAGATACCACCTCACGCCAGTCAGAGTGGCTAAAATGAGCCAATCAGAGAACTCTAGATGCTGGCGAGGATGTGGAGAAACGGGCACCCTCCTACACTGTTGGTGGGAATGTAAACTGGTAGAGCCCCTCTGGAAAACAGTGTGGAGGTTCCTCAGGAAACTAACAATAGAACTCCCCTATGACCCAGCAATAGCACTGCTAGGAATTTACCCAAGGGATACAGAAATGCTGAGGCATAGGAGCACATGTACCCCAATGTTCATAGCAGCACTCTCCACAATAGCTAAAACATGGAAAGAGCCTAAGTGTCCATCAACAGAAGAATGGATCAAGAAGATGTGGTTTATCTATACCATGGAATACTACATGGCAATGAGAAAGAATGAAATCTGGCCATGTGTAGCAACATGGATGGACCTTGAGGGTGTTATGCTGAGCGAAATAAGTCAGGCAGAGAAGGACAAATATCATAGGTTTGCACCTATAGGAGGAACTTAACTGAGGAACAAGGGGGAGAAGAATGGGTGAAATGGTGGGGGAGAGGGAGAGAGGTAAACCATGAGAGACTCTTGAATGCCGAGAACAAACTGAGGACTCATGGGTATGGGGGGAGGGGGGAGATGGGCATGGAGGAGGGCACTTGTGGGGGTGAGCACTGGGTGTTATATGGAAACCAACTTGACAATAAACTATTTGTAGAAACAAAAATAACAAAAAAATGATAATATGGCAGGTGCTAGAAAGGATTTGGGATCAGACACATCTGGGCTAGAACCTTGGCTCCAGTGTTTTTATCTGCCCCCTGGCAGATACTCTGATGATACGATTACACATCCTAATTCAGATAAGGAACGCCCAGCTTACAGAGCTTCTGTAATATTAAATGAAATAAATAATTACTCGGAAATCCTAAGTACAGGATCTAAAAGAAGTAGGCAGCCAGTAAATTATGATTTATAACTCATACTTAATGTTGTTACCTTAACAATGCATTTAAGTAATTATTGTTAAATACAATCTGGTTTGCAAATGAGGACTCTGAGACAAAAAAAAAAGAGCGCGCGCGAGAGAGGGAGAGAGAACTGTTTTACCAAAATTCACTAAGTATATACAAGTACTGGTGCTCTAACCCATGGCTCCTGCCCTCAAATGGCCCAATCCATTTACTAGAGTAGTTTTTGCATGGAGCGTGCTGCATGGGTGGATGGATGGATGGATGCAGAAATGGAAGGAAGAGAGGAAGTGAGGGAGGGAAAGAAAGAAAGGAAAGAAGGAAGAATGGAAGTGGGGAAGGGAGGAAGGAAGGGAGGGACGGAGGGAGGGAGGAGTAAACCAGAGAGAGAGGAACAGACCCACGAGCTAGTCCCTATGGTACCGGTGTCCCAGACACCACGTAATGGCGCTCAGGACACAGCGAGGAAGTGTGCCGGTCATGATGCAGCGTGTGGCCGTGAGGCGGCGTCACTACGCAGCCAGCGTGTGGCCGTGAGGCACCGTTACTAGCCAGCGTGAGGCCGTGAGGCCCTGTCACCGCGCGGGCAGCGTGGGGCCCGTCACTACGCAGCGTGAGGCCGTGGGGCCCCGTCCCTAAGCGGCCAGCGTGAGGCCGTGGGGTCCCGTCCCTACGCGGCCAGCGTGAGGCCGTGGGGCCCCGTCACTACGCGGCCAGCGTGAGGCCGTGGGGCCCCGTCCCTACGCGGCCAGCGTGAGGCCGTGGGGCCCCGTCACTACGCGGCCCCGGCCAGCGTGGAGCAGTGGGGCCCCGTCACTACGCGGCCAGCGTGAGGCCGTGGGCCCCGTCCCTACGCGGCCAGCGTGAGCCGTAAAGAGGCCCCGTCACTACGCGGCCAGCGTGAGGAGCCGTGGTCCCGTCCCTACGCGGCCAGCGTGAGCCCGTCGGGCCCCGTCACTACACTGTGTGAGGCCGGTAGGGCCCCGTCCTGCGGCGGCCAGGCGAGCCCCGTGGGGCCCCGTCCTACGCGGCCAGCGTGAGGCCGTCGGGCCCCGTCACTACGCGCGTGAGGCCGTGAGGCCCCGTCACTACGCAGCCAGCGTGAGCCGTGGGGTCCCGTCCCTGCATGCGCGTGGCCGTGAGGCCCGTCACTACGCGGCCCGCGTGAGGCCGTGGGGCCCGTCCCTACGCGGCCAGCGTGAGCCGTGGGGCCCCGTCCTGCGCGGCCAGCGTGAGGCCGTGGGGTCCGTCACGCGGCCAGCGTGAGGTCGTCGGGCCCCGTCACTACGCGTGAGCCGTGGGGCCCCGTCACGCGGCCAGCGTGAGACGTGGGCCCCGTCTGGCGGCCAGCGTGGCCGTCGGGCCCCGTCACTACGCAGCGTGAGCCGTGGGGCCCGTCTGCCGCGGCCGGCGTGGGCGTGGGCGCCGTTACTACGCAGCGTGAGGCCGTGGGGCCCCGTCCCTACGCGGCCAGCGTGAGGCCGTCGGGCCCCGTCACTACGCAGCGTGCGGCCGTGGGGCCCCGTCCCTACGCGGCCGGCGTGCGGCCGAGGGGCGCCGAGGAGACAGACCCCTGGGCGGCGGCCCGGCCGGGCGGGCGGCGGCGGGCTTACTGGTGTAGGTGATGTTGAAGCCCCTGCCGGTGGTGGAGTGGTCGGACTGGAACTCCAGGCGGACCACGTGGCCGCTGCTGGCCAGCTGCGACGGCACCTCGTGGCCCGAGAACGTGCCGAGGACCGAGACGTCGGAAGCGCCGTCGTCTTTGACGGCGAGGAAGTCGAACTGCGGCTCCACGTCGAAGTCGTTGAAGATGAGGTGGATTCTGCTCCCGGGCTCGGCGATGATGAGCCACACGCAGTTCATGTTGTTGCCGTACTCCTCGGGGTAGTTGGGCGACAGGATGATCCCCGACGACGCCGTGAAGTTGAAGAAGCACGAGACTGCGGAGACACAAGCGTGTGGCAGGCGGACCCGAAGCTGCCCCTGAACGCCCCGCCTCTCCCCGAGTCGGGAGCACAGTGTCCCCTGGGCCACCGCGGGCGGCCGGGCTCAGAGGGGCTCCCCGCCGGCCTCCGGGACGCGGGCCCAACAGACAGTGTCTAGTGGGGCCTTCGGCCTTCAGAAGGGCGGGCGCTCGTAGCAAAAGGCACGCCTGCCTCGTGGGAACAATTTCGGGAAAATAGTACGGGTGCTTATTCATGTCGCCTAATTTTCTGTTTATATTTTACGTTAGCTTTTAAAATGCAGGTTCTCAAGTTACTTATTTTTTATCAGTTACAGGGTAACAATAAATAATAGCTCAGAAAAGCAGACCAATGAACCACGGGGGATAATATAAAGATCTCTTGGATCATTTATCTCGTAAGGGTGTGACGTGAAATCACTTTACGTGGATGTATGCACACGTGTACTTTTTGGGGAGGTCGCCTGCTGGACTTAGATCTGGGGTCTGACAATTCCGAATACACTTTCCAGGCCACGCTACGTTTAGTCACAAAATAAATCTTGCTTTTCAACTGCAGTGAAGTGCTTGGTTCTACTTGTTAAAACCCTTTACCTACAAGAACCAGGCACTGACACCCAGACGGATGCTGTGGTGCCTCCTTGTTACAGAATTAGCCAAGGCATAAGGACGGACGCCTGGGGACCCCCGGCCCGGCACTCACACACGCAGCTGGGCTTGTTCCCCGACCACTGGTTGTTCTGCTGGCACGTGATGACCCTCTCCCCCACCAGCTCGAAGGCCGCCTGGCACTCGAACGTGAGCGTGTCCCCGTGCAGGAAGCTGCTGCCAGTCCGCTTCCCGTAGGCGGGAACCCCGGGATCCCCGCATCCTCCCTTTTCAATTTCTGAAAAAGGGAGAGAAAAACGAACAGACAAACAAATAAAACACTCAGTGCACATTTTTAAAAACAATTCAGAAAGTGAGTGGTTACTTCTGCTGCTGTACTTGTAGCTTTTGATTTGTTAAGAGTTTCAAAAAGATGCTCATTTCATCTAACATATAATTGCAAAAGCCTGGGGGTGGGGGGAGAGTAACTGAACTTGAGAGAAAGGTATTTAATTTATCGTCTTCTAAGGGAGCCGGATGGTTGCACAAATGTTGGTAATGCAGACGTTACAAGTAATAGATGCCCCTGCCTGGCCCCCACGCCTCCCACATCCTGTCCAGAACTGCTGGTGTTAAAATGTAAATACCAAGGCGTTTTCATCTTTTTTTTTTTTTTAATGTGAACAACACAAGTAAGGTTGTCCATTCCCTACTGAATATTTAAATCAATAAATGAGTGTGAATATTCTTTCCCTTAATCTTAAGACTCGTTTTTGAAACAAAAGGAATATATTAATGGTCTTCAGGTGAAAAGAAAATAGGCAGAAATCAAGCCCCTTTTTCATTAAAACACGACTGTAATGAAAGATGGATACAAACGCGTCAAGAGTATACATATATTTCAACCTTTGCTCCGTCTTAAATGTTAACTACACAAAGTGAATTAAATAAAATATTTATTCATACGAAAATAGTTCTTGAGAGCAAACTACACGTCAGGTCCTGTTCTAGGTAATGAGGTTACTTAGCAAGTGAGACTGAATTCTTGCACTCACGGGGCTCACATTATATGGAGGGAAAGGAGGAAAGTTTTTAAATGTGTAGGATTTCAGACCGAGATAGGTGGTCTGAAGCAAGATGAAGAGGTGCAAAGGATTGCAGAATAGTGGATGCGGGAGGAAACAGAAGGTATAAACATCCCAAGGGAAGTCTGAAATCAGCCCTTCTAAGAAAGAGATACCAGCCCAGTGTGGTGGTCCCACCCTGATAGCCGGAAAGGAAGGGAGGGATCCCCCCTCCCCCAAACCCCGGCAGCCTTTCAGGTTTTAGGTTCTTGTGAGTAGTACCCCGGGAAGAAGGCATTGCAGGGCTTTAGGATGAAACAGGACCTGATCTGAATCCCAGTGTAAAAAACCTCCCTGCAGGACTGGTGAGTGGAGGCAGGGAGAGAAGTGAGTTTCAACCAACACAGGATGGTTTCCATGCACACATCCCCAATCCATCTGTTGGTCCTCCTCAAATTCTTCATGGGCTTATCCTAGTTTCTTGTGCCCACCAGACACACATTCAAATCCAGGTTTATTAGCAATCTAACTACTTTCTAATCATGTTCACAATTTTCTGGAATGTTGTAGAATGGCACTGGACCAAGTTTCTGGATGGTCTTTTGGGACGTGCCTACCTTGTGGGGAACATATACACACCCCGTGATGAGCGGGGAAACTTGACATCTGAGAGTTTACCAAAGTAGTTTACCAAAGAAGTGAAGTCAGCTGTAACATCATAAAGGTGTCACAACTCGCAATATATGGAATACGGTCACATCAATGTGCTCTGCTACCTCCTAGGCTATCAAGTAAAGAAGGGGACCCTTACAGTGACAGTTAATGGGAACAGAAGTGTTCCTGAGTGCAACACAGGCCAAAGAAATCACCCCGACACCCTGTTTTCTTAAGGACAGACCTTGAAGTTCAAGTTGTGTGACTTGAGCCATGAGTGGACTTACTTGACTTTAACAGTGAGGGTGCCTTGCACCAAGTTTTGTTTGTTTTTGACTTAAATAAAAGGCAAATCGATGGTTTGTAACAAAAACCAGCTTTCAGTTGGTGCAGCCTCTCAGCTGTGTAGGGGCTGGGCACCCCAAGGTCCTGGCAAAGGACACAGCCCTGAAGTCAGGAATCAGGATGCCAGAGACTCCTGGCCTCTGAATGGCCACCATGAGCAACTCAGTCTCTCAAAAGCCTCACGTTTACATCATCAGCTACTGCTTCCTTACCTCAAAGGTCAGTAGAGGGAGTTAAACGATGTAATTCACACAACATAGCCAGGATCTAGGGCTTGAAATGTTAGCCATCACTAACATTGTGAGCGACCATAGACTTTTAGAAGTTTGTTCTGCATCTGCGATTCTGTGGATTTACCACAGTTCCTTCTTACAAGGAAATACATGACGGCGTGTTGGGATAATGCTGTTTCTACATTAATTGAGTCCAAGAAGTGAGCAGAGTGCTCAGACTCAAAACGGTTGTAGTTAGACCCGCAGTGTGGATGAAGATGGAGAGCTTAGCTGCTCGCAGATGCTTGCACGTGGAGTGGCGCACAGCTGAGGGAGACGTTCGCATGGGGAACAGTGCACAGCTAAGGGAGACCCGGCTGATTATTCATCTGTGCACCACGCACCTGGAAGGGTCCCAGCACAGGCAGAGAGGAACAAAGGCTTGTTCCCATCACAGCTAAGGTCCCCTGGGAGCCTTTACACAATCGAGTATCCTGCTGCAAGGGCCCTTATCAAACTCTATCCACAAGACTTTCTGACACCCTGGGGCCTCCATGTTGTTGACTTCCCATTCTGTGCCTCCTCAACACTCCACTGAATGTTGTACCTTCTTCAACCAGCCCCCAGGTGCGTGAGCAGATCCGCCTATCAGCCACCTGTGTGGCATAAAGGGACCTAGCAGCGTACTGTTGGTGTGCATTTTCCAAATACTTAACGCATCTTCAACTTAAATTTCTGCCTTTCCTTGAAGGGCACTCACATCCAAGCCAGAGGCACAGCGAGCAGTCCCGAATCTCTCGGGCGCCCTTCCTTGCTGGCCCCTCACCTCCATCTACGGCATGTCCTTTTTCCTTCATGGCCTCCACCCTCATTAAAGCCCACAGCCCAGATTTTGCTCCCTGTTCTAGAAAAGTCAGGGGTTTTTTGTTTTGTTTTGTTTTGTTTTTTGTTTTTGTTTTGTTTTTTTGTTTTGGAGAGGTTTTAGAACCCATCCAGTCAGGATGGATTTCAGTTGTGAGCCTGTCTTTCTGCCTCATCACACTGCAGATTTTTCCAGAATGATGACTAATCCATGTCTGTACTAAAAATAGTGCCAGAAACAAGTAGATTCTTGGTATTTTGTTCTTTGAAGGACCCTCTGAGATGTCTGACACAGCTTCCGGTAGAAGACAGGCTGCCGATTTGTTCTCTGCCCTACAAAGAGCTGCTAGCCTGTGGCCAGTGTTTTGGTCTGTGGCCAGCATGGGGAGCACAGTATGCGGGCTGTTCTGGCTGTCAGGTGTAGGACACAAGCAAACAGAGCAGGCCACGGACCTGTGAGGTCTGCAGCTTGGGGCAGCCGGCGGAAAACAGCAGGCAGTATGAAATACGCCAGCCGGGGACACACGTACGGCAGAAAGAGAATGCAAGGTGAGAGGGAACACAGACCATGCAGGGCTCCGCGTCGGGTGGACACAGGGCCAGAGTCTGCAGAGGAAACATTTGAGGAGAGGTGTGGAGGGAGCACCCGCGTGAGCGGAAGAGAGAAGAACACTGCACGGACAGAAGACAGAGCCATGGCCCGGGGCTGAGTGACGAAGCCCCCCGGCGGGGCTGGGCAACAGCGAGATTGCCGGCCTGCGATCCAGTGGGAGGCAAGTGGGGCACCAGAGCGACGCGCGGGTCACGCACCAGCCAACAGAGGACCTCTTGACCTTGACTGGGATATGGCTCTTTCACGATGCCTTCTTATAATCATGCTGTGAGAGCTACGGAAACCACGGGAGACGGCCAAGTGCTTGCTAATTTGTTGGGAAGCATCATGTGCCTAACAGAGGTGGGAGAGGAGGCTCCTCAATGCCACCATAAAATACATACAACCTAGAGGTATCAGCTCTATGGCTTTTTGCTTCTTTGTTGCCAAGAACTCCATCCCAAATGATCCTGAAGTTGTTAACTTCTATGAACCCATTTATACACGCTTGGTGGGCAACAGGCATTACAGAAAAGGGTGCCCCGCGGGCAGTGCAGGTTCCAGTCACAGGTCTTTTATTTCATGTTCCTGGAAAGCTGGCTCTATTGTTCTCTGTGATACTCTTCCCAAATTATCAGAGGAGCACATCTTCTGTGCCAAGGTGCTAGGACTGAAAACCATTAGTTACACTCCAGGAGCTGACAGAGCAGTGATGTGGACAGACTGATGGCGGCCGTCACGACACCTGGTGAGGCATCTATCCTATCAGAGCTGTTCTCACGTCTGCACCAGGGTCACAAATGCGCAGCCAAAGCCCCCAGTGCTCATCCTGCGGTGTCCACTGCAGCTGGGTCTGGTCCAGAGCCGTCCAGCCAAGGGCAGCTCCCGGTGGAGCCGGCCACACTCAGGGACAAGAGAGGACCAGTCCGGGGTCAGTGGCCGTCACCATCCCCTGGGCATTAAGGAGATGTTCCTCAGGACACGTTCTACTTCTCTGCAGGGTTAATTCCACCCTCCTAACCAACACCAGCATTACTGGACCCCTGTTTTCAGGATGCGACAGGTCCAAAAGGAAGGAAAAAGACCTTCAACCTTATTCTTTTTACATTTTTTTCTTAATGTTTATTTATTTTTGAGAGAGAGAGAGAGAGAGAATGAGAGGGGGAAGGGGCAGAGAGAGGGAGACAGAATCTGAATCAGGCTCCAGGCTCTGAGCTATCAGCACAGAGCCTGATGCAGGGCTAGAACCCATGAGCCCTGAGATCATGGCCTGAGTCAGAGTCAGATGCTTAACAGACTGAGCCCCCCAGGCGCCCCAAGCCCTTCAACTTTAGAACTTTAGGTAAAGCTGATCCTTACATCATCTGGCCCCATATTATCATCACCGAATGCAATACCTGATCATTTTAAAGATGCCTCTGTACTACGATGTTTTTTCCATTAACTAGAAGGTTTGAGATTGTGCATTTTTAAAGAGTGAGGCAGTCTTAATTCCAGCAAAGTTACAGAGAGCCCTCTTTTGCCCTGGCCTCTGCCTTCTGGCCACCTGCACACAGTAGTTCCCACACCTGCCCACACAGCAGCATCACACGGAGCTCCGCCCTCCCGGTCTCACATTCCAGTGTTTTCCAAGGAAGCACTAAGCTGCACTATGAACGTGGTGCCCTGGAAGGAGGAGGGACAGCGGCGAGCAGCACAGGACCCACCCCAGGACCGCAGGCAGCCCCAGTCAGGGCAGAAGGATGAGAGAGGCTGGTTGCCAAGATGTCGAAACACAGGAGCCCGCTGAGGTGCAGCACCCAGGGGACACTTCCCGGTGGACCCCAAGGGTCTGGACAGTGAGCGTACGGAATTTCACCCCTCCAGTCTCACCCAACATGCCTTTCCCTGAAGCATGTCAGCACTGGGGTGAAGATACAGAAAATTGAAAAAAAAAAATGACTGATTTAGACAAACCCCTGGTAATAAATATTTCCAGAATAAGCACACAGCATGTACTGTCAAAGGGGAAACACGAACAGCTTCCCGACAGTAGTTCTTCATTTGGATTAAAGGAAAGCTGTACACAAAAAGAGAAACACCAAAGTGGATTTATTCTTGATGGCTATTTGAAAATAATCATGTGGAAATGACTCAATGTGTGCAATAAACCTACGCAGCAGCCACACCAGCACAGGCACAGTGGGTCATCTCACATGCTAAACTACTCTCTGTGTCACAGGCCAGCGTACAGTAGTGTCATTAAGTATCATGAATTTCATTTTATTAGGATTGCCTTTGGCTGCGAGGAACAAAAAAGTTCAACGACGCTAGCTTGAACTCATGAGTATTTTCTTTTCCTCATGCACCCAGACGTTGGCAGGGCAGAGGGGAAGATGGGTTAAGTTGGCAAGAGCCCAGATGCCCCCGACCCACCTTCCCCCCCGGACTCAGGGGCCTACATCTCGAGGGGTGTGGTGTCTTGGCACAAAGGGGCTGCTCGGTCTCAAGACAGAAGGAAGTGAAGAGTTAGAGCTTCCCCAAAGGGCAGTAAGCCGGCTTTTTTCTTTAATGGGCGCGCGCGCGCGTGCACACACACACACACACACACACACACACACACACACACACACGAAACAAAAAACAAGCAAAAAAATACCCCCAAACTTTCCAGAGCCGTATCTGTTCACCTCTCTTTGTCCCCTGCAGGTCACCTGGGTCATTATTCCCTTGAAAGATTCAGGAAATGTCATATTAGACTCCACAGTGGAGGAAAAACAAAGAAAAATCAGTGTTTTTTAAATAAATGATAAGTCTGGTGGATAATCCACAACATCTGCCACAGAATGTCAGCAAAATTAAAAGCTGAATTGGGTTCCTACCAAAAATATCACCTCAGTGGTAACAAAATCACCTCCCAGATCATTTCTAATATGTGTGGCTCTGTTCACCAGCATAGTGTTTAAATATTTTGCTACCCTGTGTTTAGTTTTCAGGAAAAAAAATAGAAGTAAGTTTTTAAAAATTCTAGTGGGAATAAGCCTGGAGTTAAATAATTAAAGCAAATAAAAGTAAATGTATTTTGAGACAAAATGTGAATGTGAGTAAAATTATTTTCACATAGGTAGAAGAGTAACAAATTAGGTAAAAAGAAAAAAATAAGAGAATGCTTCAGAATATAATCAATCAAAACCTGTGGGTACTTAATTCTTTCTTCGTCCTGGCATAAAGATGAGGAGGGGTCCAAGGCTACTTTTGCTGGAGTAGACAGCAATTTACAGGTATTCATTAACTGGCTAACTTCCAATTGCTTTGGAATTTCAGGGGCTTGAAGGCACACTTGGATGTATAGCCATAAAGAGGAGAAAGAGGTGCATATTTAAGGGGAAAATAAAAAGCAATTTAAATTTTAGAAACTAGGGGAGAGGTTTAATAAATCACTGGCCCTGTTATCAACTTTTTTTCCTAAGGAGATTAACTGTATAGAAAGGAAGAAAGGCACCATTTATTAGAGCATTCCAGACACTTCTACTTAGCAGCCCTAGCATATAAATTCACTAATTCTTCCAAGTATGTTTCATAGCTAGTTTTTCTCTGACAGGAAGTCACACTTGTTAGACATAAACACCTGATATCTGCTGTCCTAAGATAGATGTTGGACTTTTACTAATAATAAGCAATACATAGTCTTCCTTGACATTATTATTACTTACCATAGAGTACCAAAGGTAAGCATCCTATGTCTATTATATCTACTGAGATCAATAGCTTGTGCCTAATTTGCAATGATTATTTTGTGATTGAAAGGGGCATTTAGCTATGAATAATTTAAACATTTTCCTGGCCAATTTTTTTTCAACTTTGCTCTACAATTAGGCACAACATTTGGGCACTTGATTATCCAATTATCTGTGCATTAGAGCAAATCGAAAATTGCTTCTGGAGAATCTTGGCATTGCCCACGGGTACTTCATTAGGTCATTTCCTCAGAGTTGGCATACCGTCTTTTCAGGCCTGTGTTCTTGTCAGACATCTCATCTTATACGATAACATCATTTTACCCAAGCATATGGCTCTACTCTAAATTGGCAACCCAGGATGTCGGCATAGCAAGTAATTATCAGGGATTACAATACTGAATTAACTGTTATTCAACAGTTGTGCAGAGTTGTTATGGGATGAATTATGCACCCCCTTCATAACTGATGCTGAAGCCGTAACACTCGATGTGGCCATATTTGGAGGTGGCGCCTCGAGGGCGGTAACTAAGTTGATTTCCCAGGATCAGTGTCTTTCTAAGAAGAGGGCCAGACACACGCAAAGAGGAAGCTGTGAAGACCCAAGGAGAAGACGGCCACCTGCTAGCTAAGAGGGAGGCCTCGGGGGACGTGAAAGCTGCCAGCTCTGTGACATCGGACTTCCCACCTGTGGCACCACGGGGACCCCCGACCTGCGTGCTTTGTTACGACAGCCCGGCACTCTAATATCCATGTGAATCAAGACACTATATCCACAAATTGTTGTTCCCATGAGGTCAACTCACCGTATAATAAATGAGCCCTTTCTAAGGTCAAGATCAGTCGCTTTTATGTTCTCTGGCAGAGCTTTTCTGCTAAACAGACTTGGGCTCTGAAATCATGCCCTTGGCGGATGCTGGGAACTGTCAAAGGAGGGACCTCCCGTCCCTTCATGCTGAGGGATGTTTCCTAAAAAGACTCTTGAGAGCACTGTTTACAGTGCAGTGAAAACTTACTTTTGGGAATTTTCTAGAGGGAAAAGTACTCTCTGATTACAGGAGCATAAGGTTCCTGGGGCACTGGTTTGTTTTTATTCTACCCTCTCTCTGACCATGTGAGGATGAGAAGGCCCTTGTTCATGGTGAAGATAGAAGCCTGGGGGTCTTCTGTGGGTTGCGGGTCATCGGAGTTGGGTGAGAAGGAGGAGTAGGTGGCGCACACGAAGATGAAAATGGAGCTTCTGGAAAGCTCTGGTAAAGACAAGTTCTTCAGGACACAGCAGGGAGTCGTCAAGGTGCTCCCTGTAGGCCAAGGTCTCGTGTCCAATGCCCCTCCCGCTCTCTGGAGGGCCCAACCTTGGTCCTTAACTTCCCCATCTTTTAAGAGAGGGAAGGTTCTCCTGGACCAGCAAGTTGCCACAGGAGAGCACGGGAAGGGGTACTGGTGATTAGGGTGGATGGAGGGAAACTGCGTTTTGGTCTGTTGTCTACAACACTCACCAGTGTTCAGCCTGAGGGTCAAGGCCATTAGTCCTGAGAAGGCTGTGTGGACGGTTCACATTGTTATGGCCACATAAGGTCGACTCCATCCTGAGTAGCAGAAAAGCGCTCCGTCCTCTCCCCGCCGCCTGTCACGGTGTCAGAAGACCTACTTGTTCCACCACAGGTTCCCACCCTAGAAGCGTCTGGCTCATGAGGACGACACACATGTATGACTTCTTGTTCAGAATTTCCCGGGTCTTTGCCCTGTCCTGTCACTTGGGGAGGCCCCGGCGGTCGACCCACACATCCTGACCCATCTGCCCTGGAGGGTGGTCAGCAGCTGGCCCTTCTGTGCACCACGTTCTGTGGAGGGAAACACCAAGTCCCACGGCTTCCTTGTTGCGCGTCCCTGCCCTGGTCCCCTGTTCGCAGAATGCTCTCACCGTCAGCTTATCCTTCTTCTGGGGAATGCTGCTCCCTAGTCCGTCAAAGTCGGATACCTCCATCCTTTCCTTCACATTTCTCCAACGTGTACTTTAGTCAGGGCCAGAGAAGAACGGTGAGACAAGAAACACTAATCTCTATCAGTGATTACAACTGTGCCCTGTTCCTTTCATCCATCGCAAAGAGTTCACTTAGGGGTGTAAGAGGTTCCAGTAAAACCTGCATTATGATTTTGTTATTTGTTGTTATGAAGAGCAGTGCATGCTGGAAACACTTAGAGTAAGCATTCCCAAAATTCAGTTTACCTATCGCAACTATTTCTGAAGCAATCGGGATGTTTCCACGTGTTTCTACTTTACATTATGGTTTGGGAACCCACAGAAGAATATTTTAAAGCTTCTGCAAGATTTCTTTGGTTTCAAAATAGAGGAAATACTATAACCACGTGTAAATGCACTCTTTCTTGGTGAAAATATTTTTGTTTCAGTTGTATCAGAAACCAGATTTAAAAGCCTAACTGCATTATCTAATCTTAATGAGAAACAAAGGCTGTAGGATTGGTTAATTGTTAATGTCCCTTCTGGTTTTATATTTTTGTGACATTACAAAATCTCAGACTTAGAACTTAGCAAAATATATGAACCATATTCATCATGGCTTTCCCATGAGTAGTACATTTTACTAAAAACACTGTTTTAGGATCATCTCAGAGAATACACACAGTTCACTCATGGAATCTGTCACCCACCCTTCCAGGCGCCAAATACCCCACACAAACATGTGCTATAACCTCTGCCACGCTCCCACACACTGACTGAGCCACCAAGCACACCTATCAAGAGAATTTTAATACCCCTTGGTCCTTTTATGAAATGTAATCAAGCTTTAGCCCTTGTTCTAAATTGAAATGAAAAAAAAAAAAAGAAAAAATATACAAGTAATAGATGGAAAATAAAAATACTGTTTTATTTACTTACAAAATGCATCTATTTTATTTGGAAATGTATCTCCGTGTCTTCATGATAGTATCCTAGATAAAATACCGTATTGTCAAGTAAGAATTTGGTTTGAATATAATTATTTAATTCTTGGCAGTAAATGTGATTGACTGTTTCCATGAAGGGATTTTTATACTTATGGACTGTTTTGAAAAATAAGTGCTCTTCGGATGTACTTTAGACAATATACATACACGCGTATTTATACATATAACTACCGTAAGGTCAACTACAAGCAAGGCACTTGGGAGAAAGCTGGTGTGAAGGTGGTGCCTGACAGGTTCTAAACACCCACGAGAGAATGGATCTGCAGTATGCTTGAACTTCAAGAAGGGGTGCAAAGAAGGTATGACAGAGACAAGACATAACCGTCCTGTGGGAAAACACAGCACGTTTGCTTGAAGGATGTCACCGCTGTGGGCCGTCACACATCAGAACATGCCCAGAGAAACTGCCCGGGTCTTCAGAGTCTCTGGTACCTCATCTCAGGGGACGCCACTCCCACTGCGCAGGGCAGGCTGGGGCCGGGCAGGGCTGTGCAGTGTGCGGGAGCAGCTCGTAACACAGCACACACAGCACTGTTCTCTGTGCTCTGTAACCCATCTCCCCCGGGAGCTGAGGAGCCAGCAACAGGCTCAGCGCCTTCCTTCTCTTCCGTTCCCACAGCACGTGGGGAAATCTGTGCATGCAAGTGCTCGAGGCATGCTACTAACTCCTAAAATTATGTTCATCCCTAGTCATACATGCAGACAGCAATTTCTTAAAAATTTACGAGATAATTTGTGGATTATATAAGCTAGTATCCCTGTCTTCTAGTGAGAATGATTTATCAGGAGTAAAGTCTTACAATATACCATGTGCTGTTCCCACAGGCACATATTCATAGTTCCCATTGGTGCACACTATCTCCCTAAATCTATTTTTTTAAGTTTATTTATTGTGAAAGAGAAAAAGAGAGAGTGGGGCAGGAGCAGAGAGAGAATCCCAAGCAGGCTCCACCCTGTCAACAGAGTCCAATGTGGGGCTCAAATCCACAAACCATGAGATCATGACCTGAGCCAAAACCAGGAGTTGGATATTTAACCAACTGAGCCACACAGGTGCCCCTCCCTAAATCTGTTTCTAACAAGATCATACAACTTCTGTTTGACATGGGAGATGCACTGTCAGTACAGGCTGCTGAGCTCTCAGTCAGTACAAGAATACTTATTTGGATTTTTATAATTATTACTCAATTGATCAGGAGTGATATGATTAAGACGTGACATAGGTCATTCCCGACTACAGCCTCCTCATGAGAAGACCAACTAGCAACTATCCAGAGATAAGATATGGCTGGGAAAATCCCTGAACTCAGAGGTGAGGCTGAAGCAGTTCCTGGACCACCCCTGGACCAAGAAAAGCTGCATTTTTTTTTTTACAAAAAGTAGGAAAAAAATCCTAAAATGTGTATTTAACCACAAAAGATTCCAAAGAGCCAAAGTGATCTTGAGAAAGAACAATGTTGGAGGCATCAAGTTTCCTGACTTCAGACCACACTACAAAGCTCTCGTGATCAGAGCAGCGGGGTGCTGGCGGAAAAGCAGCCATACAGATCAGCGGACCAGACAGCGGCCGAGAGAGAACCGCACATGTCTAAAGTCATCTAGTATTTTGCAAGGGAGCTGAGAACCCTCAATGAGGAAATGATGGCCTCTCCAACAAAGGTGCTATGAAAATTCAGCATCTACATGCAGAAGAGTGAAACTGAACTCTTTCCACATGCAAAACTAACTCAAAGTGGATTAAAGTCTGTAAGATCAAAAACATGAAAGGCCCAGAAGAAAACACAGGAGGAAAGCTCCTTGACATGGGTCTTGGTAATGACATTTTGGATACAACACCGAACACATAAGCATCAGAAGCAGAAATCAAGCTGGACCATTTCTGGGCAGCAGAAGAAATGATGAACAATGTGAAAATAGCCTATGGAAAGAGAAAATATTTATAAATATGTATCTGTAAGAGGTTAATATCCAAAATATGTAAGGAACCAATACAGCTGAGTAGTAAAGAAATACTGATAATAAAATAAAATAAGTAACTAACATAATGGAAAAATGACCAAATCACCTGAATAGACATTTTTTTATCAAAACATACATACAGATGGCCAACAGGTATCCCGAAAGGCATTCAAACCTGACTCATTATCAGGAGAAGCGAAATCAGAACCACAATGAGCCACCACCCTGCCCCGGCGCTGGCATCAAAAAGACAAGGAATACAGATGTTGGCGAGGATATGGGGAAAAGGGAGCCCTCCTGCACTGTCCGTGGGAATGCAAACTGGTGCAGCTGCTGTGGAGAACGGTATGGAGGTTCCCCCCACCAAATTAAAAAAGCTGCAATATAATTCCAGCAGTCCCACTTCTGGATACATACCTGAAGAAAACAAACCACCATCTTGACGAGATATCCGCACCCCCATGTTCCACTGCAGGGAATGCTGCAATCACTTGTGCGTGAAGGAATGACTGAAAACTAGGGTGTGTACATATGTAATGGAGTACCATCCAGTGACGACAACGAAAGAAATCCTACTTTTTGCCACAACATGAATGGACCTTGAGGGCATTTTGCTAAGTGAGGAAGTTAAACAGACAAATGCTGTATAATGCCACTTACAAGTGGAATGCAATCAAACTGACCTCTTAGACACAGCAAACTGGTGGCTGCTGGGGGTGAGGCAGGTGGGGGAAGGAGGGAAGGAAGTCAAAGGGTACAGTCCTCGAGTTGCAAGTTGCTGTTCGCCTTGTCACTAGGAGCCTGAGGATGTAACCCACAACATGGGGCCTGGGCACCTGAAATAACACTGACTGCACACTTGAAGGTTGAGGAGAGAGCAGCAGATCTTATTCCTCACCTCACACTCACACACACACACACATACACACACAGATGGTAGCTGTGTGAGGTGAGAGATCTACGTTACTCTGGTAATCATTTCTCAATATGCACATGCGTGAAATCATACCACACACCTTAATCTGACGCAACATTGCATTCCAAGTCTATCTCAATAAAGCTGGAAAAAATATCATAAAATGGGTGTATTTTTATGTGGCTTCCACAGATAGAAGGTTCCTGTACATTCCCTGTGGTTTCTCACAGGACTGCAACCCACTGGTATCTTCAGAAGCCACGTTGTTCCAGCTACTGAGGTAACATTTCCTTACAAGTGTGGGTGACGTTAGATTTTGGAAAACGAAAGCTTTCCTCTCTGGTAGTGTCAGTCCCAAGCATTTACGC
This sequence comes from Proteles cristata cristata, assembly GCA_017311185.1. NCBI lineage: Eukaryota > Metazoa > Chordata > Mammalia > Carnivora > Hyaenidae > Proteles > Proteles cristata. The sequence goes on from JAESUZ010005014.1 coordinate 90,870, forward strand.
ATCGTGTAAGGTACGGCACAGCTGTTGATGTGCTCACTCTTGTAAAGGCCACTCGACATGGCTGTGTGTCCGCCCTTCTTCTCATCTGGCTACTCGACTGTACTTCCATCCTGAATTTAGGGATGAGGAAGACAGGCACTACAACAGATAACAGGTAAGCCGTGGCTACCAGATAACTACTGCTTTGGGTGAGCTGGTGACAACGTGCCCCAGATCAGGGACTCTCTGTCTTTCAGAGAAGGATGCCACGGTGGGAGCAACAGCCTCTGCCCCTGCATTCTCATTTTTCCCAAGGTTCTGACTCAGATATATCTAAAATAAGTGATTTCCTTTCACTGTTTTTAGAGAACAAGACTGAAGGGGCGTCTGGGGGACTAGGTCAGTTAAGCGTCTTACTCTCGATTCCAGCTCGGGTCATGATCTCACGGTTGGTGGGTTCAAGCCCTGTGTCGGGCTCTGCACTGACAGTGTGGAGCCTGCTTGGGATCCTTTCTCTCTCACTAACGCACTCACTCAAAATATTTAAATAAACTTAAAAAACCACGAGACTGCAACCCATGAATGACACACAGCCCCACCGCCCTTTGTAGACAGTGTCAAGCATCTGCACGTGGGGGAGGCGGTCTAAGGCTCCCGTGTTACAGAAAACCATGGAGGGAGCATAATCCGGGACTTGGAAGGAGCGAAACCTCCTGTGGCCATTCCTCTCCCTGCACCATCCATGGCATCACCCCTGGAAGCGGCAGATGGTTGTTACAGTGGCCTGTGCTTGTCAACATTGTGTACAGTCAGGGGAGGCTCTGCTGTGTACGTAAGATGCTGTATTTGCTTTTCACCCAAATGTGCTCTTTTTGACTAAAATGAGATGCATTTAAAGGTATTGTCAACAGGAAAGATGGGTTGGGAGAGAGTTTACTCTGTTTTTCCTTCCCCTTTGGGGCCCGGCTGTGAAATTCTGGATCCGAGAAATCTAGGAAGCAGGACTCACAGAAATTAACTGTTTTCAGCTCTTCTCCCTCATCTCATGGAGGCTATGGGAGGGTCAGTATCCAAACTTAATTTTTGTGCTTTCCCAACTATTTATAAGCACTGCCATAGGTGAGAACTCTATTTGTGGTGATGCTCAGGAAGATAGACACTGGGCTCCAGGGAGCACTAATCTGAAAGTGACCATTTTATTCCAAATACTGATCAGCTACAACAGGAGGCCAAGCTCCCTGATCTCCCTGCTGATTGGTAGCCTGATTTGGGACTTGTTTTTATTTATTTCTGAGAGAGAGAGAGAGAGGGAGAGAGGGAGAGAGAGCAAGCAAGCAGGAAGGGGCAGAAAGAGTGGGAGAGAGAGAATCTCAAAAGGTTCCTCATTGTCAGCCCAGAGCCCAAAGTGGAGCTCGAACTCACGAGCCCCAAGATCAAGACCTGAGCAGAAATCAGGTGTCTGACACTCAACAGACTGAGTCACTCAGGCGCCCCTTGATTTGGGATGTCAAAGGACTGAGTCTGAGCTGAAGATTTTGACCCATCACTGTTCAGCATCCAGCAAAGAGGCCTGGCCTGGGCTGGTCTCCGCCATCGCTGCCTTCCAGTGAGCCTGCCGCTCTGTGTCAGCACGGGACGCATGCACCTTGCCACTGCCATTGTCACAAAACGTTCTAATTGGTGATCAGATGCGTGAGTGCACACATCGATGTCAGAATATGTGAGAAAATGGCAAGGGCAAACGAGACCCTTTAAAGTTCACCAGCTTCCCTACTCTTACAGAATATTTGCAAAAGCTGAAAAACAATGAACAGAGTCATTAGTAATGACCAGCACCTGAGAATAATGAAAGGCATGTGTAATTCAATCTTATTTCCAGAATTAATTAGTAAAAATTCAGTAGTAAAAAATAATTTTAGTAGGATTTTACTTTCATTTATATTATACTCAAAATGCACAAAGAGCTAATGCTTTTTTGGGGGAGGGGTCATCATTTTTGAATTCTGAGACCGTATGCAGTACTCAGTAGTGAGCCCTACCTAGGTACGGGCTTCGTACAAACATGCACGGGGCCGTGCCACGGTCCCTAACTTCAGCAGGAGCCTCGCCTGTGGCCCAGAGAGTGACATGTGTCAGCGTGCGGACGCGGCACCTTCGGAGTGGGCCTGTGAGGCTGGCACTCTGTACTGCCCGGATGCTCCTGGGCTGTTTTCAACTCTGTGTTTGTTGTCACTGTTAAGAATATAATCTGCTTGGGGCGCCTGGGTGGCTTAGTCGGTTAAGCGTCCGACTTTCGCTTAGGTCATGATCTCGCGGTTGTGGGTTCGAGCCCCGCGTCGGGCTCTGTGCTGACCGCCAGCTCAGAGCCTGGAGCCTCTTTCGGTCTGTGACTCCCTCTCTCTCTGACCCTCCCCTGCTCACGCTGTCTCTCTCTCTCCTAGAAATAAATAAAAATATTAAAAAAAAAAAAAGAATATAATCTGCCACCTTGTAATTTCTACAAGGAGGATGAAGTTCCTGCTTACCAGATGACCTGAGTCCTTAAAAAGTGTTAAAATTTTTATACAATTCTAGAATTCCCATTTTCAAGTAATAAAATTAGACACACTATTTGTGTTTTAAAATAAATGTATGTATGTATATATATATACACACTCACCACATATACATTTGATTTTGACATCAGGAGAATGATATTCAAGTAACAATGGAAATTGGAATTCTGGAATGGAAAAATGGAATTGTTACAATTCAAGTAATAATCCAGCAACTTGGAAATTCAGATAAATCAGAAATCTCCTTTCTAGGCAATCCCTTTAAAACAACCATGACTAGGGTCCTACTAAGGAGGAAACTAGAAGAAAAGTAGAGAAATGATTCAAATGTGCTGATTCACCTGCAAGTTTCTAAGAAGCAGCATGCGTTCTTACTAAATTCCAAGAGTTAACACAAGTTAAAAAAGAAATCCTAAAGAGGTCACAGCTTTACACATGAAAAAAAAAAAATGCTTCCTGTGACTGAGAATAATCACTGGTACTGTTTCTTTTGGTCCGTCATCTAATAATCAGGTTTATGTCACGTTAAAAAGACCAATGCTGAGTACTCAGTCTTCTTATGTGCCGTCCATTATAAAAAAGGCACTGAAGTCCTGTGAAATTTTATAGTGGTGGCCATTTTACTAGAATAACTGAAAATAGTAAAAACTGTATTTGCCTGGTTCTATGCTCATTTTCAGGGTGGAAAATGAAAATTACATTTTAAAGTTTTTATGGAATTATTAGGCAACTTTTTAACTATTTTAATGTTTATTTTTGAGAGAGAGAAACAGAGACAGAGTGTGAGCAGGAGAGGGGCAGAGAGAGAGGGAGACACAGGATCCAAGGCAGGCCCCAGGCTCTGAGCTGTCAGCACAGAGCCCAACGTGGGGCTCGAACCCACAAACTGTGAGATCATGACCGGAGCTGAAGTTGGATGCTTAAGCAACTGAGCCACCCAGGTGCCTCTAGGCAACTTTTTACAAATTAAACTGATAATGCATGACATCTGCAAGCTAACTCCAGAGGAAAACTCATCGTTACCTAAAGGGCAAGGGCTGGTGTGGAGCCTGGAGCCTGCGCCCAGTAACGGGCCAGGAAGGCTCCAGGCGCGGGTGGTGCATGGAAGGGTTCGCTCCTGAGCTCACAGCTCCTGCGGAAGCCACACAAAAAGGCTAATGGTGTATTCACAAGAAAGATAGAAGAAGTAGATAAAACCTGGTTATTATTAATTAGAATAAGAAACAAAACAAAACATTGTCCTCTATCCTACCAAAGAGCCCTCTACCATTTCGTGTACACAAAACAATGAGTGGAGGAAAATGATAGCTTTGTACACCCATTAAATTTCAGTGCCCACAGACGAAGTATTTAGCTCTACTGATTAGGCTCTAAATCCCTGAGATTATTGGTCCCAAATTTGTAAATTATAGATTCTAAAGTTCCATAGGATGGCTCCTGTCATCTGTAGCCAGTTGGTGCTTACTATGAATATCTGATCAATGAGACGTCTGCTGGCCACTCTGGTCCTCATCAATATTTTTTCTCTGAAGTTCTGTTTTGTTTATTTAGGGTATTGGCCCCCTCTCTCTCGAAGAGATGGGGATTTCGTGCAGAGCAGCGTTAATGCTTTAGCTGCCCAGTGTCCTCTGAGACACACCCTCATTTGGGAGACCTGGAGAACGTTGGATAAATCTTCTTGGGTTTGTGGAGAACGTTGGATAAATCTTCTTGGGTTTGTTGACGGAACAGAAAAGAAACAAAGTTTGAAATAGGTTAAATATAAAGGAGAACCAAGAGGTTTGGGTGTGGAGAAATTTTTCCAGAAACTGTTTTTACATTCAGCTTTCATAAAATGCTCTTTGATAAGAATCTTTTCACATGTGTTCTGTGTACCTCTGTCATTCTTACAGTTGAGCATCTATGAAGGTACCTTAAACACTGTATCATCAAAGAAGTCAGTTGGAAAAACAAATCAGATGACACAAGAAATCACAGTAAAGTTTGTAAAAGAGCATGTGACAAATGGAGTAGATCAAGACTTGCTATTTGGGAATCTAGTTGGAAAAGAATCAAGTTAATCAAATCTATGTTGGCTCTATTTCTTTGATTCTCATGATTTTATATATTCTTATCCATGCTAGCAATACAGGACTATGAACAAAAAATTAAGCAGAAGAAATTACTTTCTGGTCATTCATTGTTACTCATTCCAGTCTAGCACTTATTATTTTTTGAATCAGCCCACTTGAGGAATAAATTATGTAAATGAATTCACCACACATAAATGAGCCGTTTGATTAGTTTTTATTTCATTCGATGGACTGGTTAGAGGTCTATGGTTGTGTCCCCATCAATGGAATCACGCCATAGAACGTTCCTGTGTCTCCAAGAATTCCCTCGTGTTCCGTTCTCACCAATGCCCTCTTGTTTCCAGGGCTCCTGGCAACCAGTAATGCAATTCCTCTCATCATGGTTTTCCCTATGAGAGGATTTCATAGAAGAGGAATCACAGAGGACCCACGTTTTTGGGTCTGGCTTTTTTTGCCTTGTATAATGACTTTGGGATTCATTCAGAGAGTCTTATATATCAGGACTTATTATTTCTTTACACCTTAATAATACTCCATTGTATGGATATACCACAATTTGCTTATCTGATTACCAGCTGATGTACATGAGGGTTTTTTTTTTTTCAGTTTAAGTGATTTTCACGTACATACGAGCTGTTTTCAGTTTAAGTTATTTTCACTTAATATGAACAATGTATTATGAACACACAAGTCTCATCTGTCTTGGGCAATGTCTTAGGAGTGAAATCTCTCCATCGTGGAATAAGCACATACTCTGCCCACCCTTCCTGCGTCCCCTTGCCACTGGGACAATGGACATCAACTCAATGTGTCCCATGGCAGCAGCCCTTTGGTTTAAACCAGTTCATTCAGGCATGCAAAGAAACAAACACCTAAGTTAGCTGACTATTTTTAGACACTTCCCAAATGCAGAAACTTATCTCATACTGTTATACTTGTTGGTGGAAAAGCAGACTCCAATGGTCTTCTAGAGCAATTTTATTATAATCCATCACTTTTTAAAACAGTTTGTTGTATGTACTAATTCTTCAACTACCAATAGGGACACACATTTATCAGTATAGAAAGCTAATTTGCATGTGAGGACAAAATTTAAATATATCACGATTGGGGCGCCTGGGTGGCTCAGTCAGCTGAGTGTCCGACTTCAGCTCAGGTCAGAATCTCAAGGTTGATGGGTTTGAGCCTCATGTCGGGCTCTGTGCTGAATGCTTGCTCAGAGCCTGGAGCCCGCTTCAGATTCTGTGTCTCCTTCTCTTTCTGTCCCTTCCCCATTCACACTCTATCTCCCAAAAATAAATAAAAGGTAAAAAAAAAATTTTAATATATCATGATTTACACAGAATTTACTGTACTTGGTTGATAAAGCCAGATGTTGCCAACTATAGTCTGTTTATGAAAAATGCAATTTGATGAGATTAAAAATTTGAGAAACGACTGAACAGCAGGCCACACTGCCCTATTATGCACTCACTGAGAGTATGTCAAGCAAAACATATCACAGAGTTACACCTGCAGTCTGTGTTTACATTCCTGTCTGCTTATGCATAATGTAGCTTAATGACCCTGTGCAGATTGGCGGAAACAGTAAGATTCCTTAGTTGTTGTTCTTGTTGCTCATGTCATGATGTCTTAGAAAGCAATTAAGTGATCTCCAGAATATCGCCTGAATATCATAATTTGTACACAAAATTTTCTTATTCACTGACTAAAACAAGTGTGTGTTCCTGCGCTACGGAATGGCATTTCTTCCTTGGCCTTTCTCTCAGGATAGACTGGCGCGTGTTACTCAGACATGGAAAATATGTACACTTTTAAAATGTCACCTGCCATTCAGGTAACAGTTGTGTAAAACAAGGTGCACGTAGCCATGAACTCTCACGGAGCTGTGCGTCACTGCAGACCGCCCAGGGTGGGAACTGCCCGGTGTGTGTATGTGTGTGTGTGGGGGGGGGTCTTTGGCGATCATTTCGGGGGATGTGAAAATTCCCTGTTGTAGCCCAGAGAGCTTCCATTTTTCTGCTGCTTTTGTTGTTCTGTGCCTTCTGCCCTTGATAACCATGTGAGCAAAATTCTGGTGGGTTCAGGTGTACTGTTTCTGCCCACAGGACAGCACGCGGAAAACGGTTAAGACCAGAGAGCGCTCTCGCATGTGCAGTGACACTGAGATCGGATCACTGTGACCTATGAAGGCTGGACTGGCCAGAGGAGATCATGGAAGGCTTTCGCAGCTAGAGCCCAACACGCCCGAGGGGTGAGGTCTGTGCTGGGTTTGCCTCCAGAACCAAAGGGACTTGATCTCCAGTAGAAGTGTGTCACCGTGAAACCCAGTGTGGTCTGTGTAGGATAAGAAATCACAAACCAGAAGCCGCACCACTCTGAAAATACCCTGAATAATTCGTGAGAATTTGTATTTGCCTCTCTCTCACATTTCTCTTTTAATACCAGCAAATATAAGGGCTGAAATCCGCTGCTCTTGAGAGAGGTGATGCCCCCACCAGACTCAGGGTTCAGTTCTCTGGGAGGTCAATGCTGCTCCCAAGAAGTCCACCCAGATGACACGCACCGCGTGGTTTCTTGTTTACACCTAGAAGCGATTCTGTTCTGCATATTCAATCCTGTGGATTCACAGATACTTGAGAACAGCTCTTGACTTCTCTTGCACATAGTCTAGCTAGCACTTTTGTTTTTGTTTTTTAATTTTTGAGAGGAAGAGAACACAACGGAGGGGTGCACAGAGGGGGACAGAGGATCCAGAATGGGCTCCGTGCTGACAGCAGAGAACCCGATGCGGGGTTTGAACTCTCGAACTTTGAGATCATGACCTGGGCCAAAGTAGGACTTTTATCCCACTGAGCCACCCAGGCACTCCTCTTTTGTTTCTAATTAGGGCTATCACTTTCCAAGTCAGTTGATGGGAAGTAAGCGGGAGACAGCCCATGTCGGCTCTTCCGGGAAATCAACACCTCTCCTTCCTCAATGTCACCTGAAGCAGTTTCTCCTCACAGGACAGACGATGACACATGACAAGAATGCATGGCTTTTATTCCTCGTCTGCCAGTTTCAAAGCCAGACACTATAATTAACTTTAAAAAATAAAACTTGTTAACTCACATCAATTTAATATTAGGAGCCACTACCTCAAATGTTACACCAAGCCATGCAGTGTACAAACATAGAGGCCAGGGATCAGGTGATTGGTGCTAAGTGATGATAATGGGCTGTGCCTGGTTATGTTACCTTCTAAAACACTGGGTAGCATAACAATGTTCAGACTCTACTGTGTTTTGAAATACTATGGCCACCTGACTTCATTACAAACCATAAAATGCAACAATTAAAATGGGAAGCAGAAGTTGAAGACAGGAAAATGAAGGAAGAAATAGCCCGTAGTTTTTTTTAAAAGTCCAAGTTCCTAATAAGTAGATGACTCAGTCATCTTTTAAGAATAACTAGAAGTGATCATAAAAATTAAGTAGTGCTAATAACATTTAACTGTTCACCAATCCCTACAGGTATATTTCTGAAAGACTTAAAATGACTCTCGTGGTCAAAAGTAAAACTGTTCAATGAAGATGAAAGAGAAAGAAACTACATAGTACTAATTGACTCTGGAATATGGAGATTATTTTACACTCTATGGGAACTTTTTGCCATCAATAATGTTTATGAGAAAATATTCACATTTCAGGTATATTGGATATGGAACAATTTATTAGGCCATCCTCTGCGAATCTCATTCCCATAACACGGGCCTGGAAAATACAGATCTTCCTGAAACTTCTTTTGTAAGTTTTTTTTCCACAAATTCCACGGACATGTAAAGGTAGTATTTAATGTACTCCAGCTACTAATAAGCTATTTTAATCAAATGCAGAAATGCAAAAAAAAGCTCATTTTGAAACCATCTGTGGAGGACCCACTGCCTGGAGAAGAGGTGCCTGCATGTCAAATAGCTGCTGCCAGGCTGTGATGTGAGAGCAGCTGAGGAGGAGCTGAGCCGACAGCCCATTCAGGTGGCAGGTGCCCTTCTGTGGACAGACCTGAATAAGGCAAAGGAGTTTTAACATCCAGAAGTGAAATTAAGCCTTACTTCAGTCAAGAACCCAGCGATTTTATCAAACTGCATTATATGATGATAATATTTACCTTTTCTTCTCCCTGAATTACATTAGAAAATAGGTATTATCCTGCCAGTGTGTGAAATTTGACATTAAGCAGATTGAAGAAAAGTATCGTGTATGTTTTAAAAGCCCCAGACAATATCTACTAGGCTGGTCAAGGGTCTAAAAACGACATTCAAACTGCATGCAGTGAATGTTTAATTAACATCCAAGGTGAATGAAGAGAGAAACACCTCAGCAGCCAGAACCGTCACCAATGTAGTTTCCGGGGGTAAAAGGGCTGTTCCAAGAAGCGCGGCTTTGGGCGCTGCTGAGACCTTTCAGACCGCGGCCAGGGTCCTCACAGAGCCGGGCTGGAAACGAAGGACACCGGGGAGCAAACAACATGGGGGGGTCCTCAGTCTGGCTTCCAAACATGCCTACGGAGACCCTGACCCCAAAGAAGGCATTCAAATTTAAATGAGGGCTGAAAATAAGATTTTCATGCCTACCTCGTAGAAAGGCTAAAGTCTAAAAGATTGACTGCACTGAACGCTGCCCAAAGTGCAGAGAAATGCAACTGCTTATGGCCTCATAAAGTGCCCCCACCACTTCACAGTCAATGTGATGGCTTCTTGCACACGTACCCAGTGTTCACAGCAGCACTCTACACAACAGCCAAAACATGGAAGGAGCCTAAGTGTCCATCAACAGACGAATGGATCAACAAGATGTGGTTTATCTATACCATGGAATACTCCATGGCAATGAGAAACAATGAAATCTGGCCACGTGTAGCAACATGGATGGACCTTGAGGGGGTTATGCTGAGCGAAATAAGTCAGGCAGAGAAGGACAAATATCATATGTGTGCACGTATAGGAGGATTAGGAGGAACTTGATGGATGAACAAGGGGGAGAAGAAGGGGGGAAATGGTGGGGGAGAGGGAGGGAGGCAAACCATGAGAGACTCTTGAATGCTGAGAACAAACTTAGGGCAAATGGGGGGAGGAGGGGAAGGGAGGTGATGGGCATGGGGGAGGGCACTTATGGGGATGAGCACTGGGTGTTATATGGAAACCAACCTGACAATAAACTATGAAAGAAAAAAAAAAGTGACACACGCCCTAAACATGCCACTATCCCACTCCTAGGTGGTTTCCGGGGAGAAATGAACGCATATGTGCAAAGACTGGTTCTCGGATGTCGACAGGAACTTTACTCTTAATAACTTCAGCTAGGGACAAAGCGGGACAAGAAATTCCATGGGGTGATGGGATTGTTCCGGGCTGTCACCATGTAACGGTGAAAGACAACTGGACACATCTGTCAGAACCCTTTGATTATGAGTTTTAAATGTGTGCAGAGTGCTGTCATAAAATATACCTCCCAAAGTTGTTAAAACACACTTTTAGTACAAAATTCACCATGAAATAAAGTACGGCGGTATTACTTATTTGTTCCTCTTGAATTGATCATTCTCCTTATCAGTATGCACTGCTACCAGCTCCCACTCGCACTGCCTAAAACACACACACGCCACAGCCAGAGCCGCTGTGTCTGGTCACACAGGCTGTGCACTGAACCACTTCAGGTGTGCCGGTCACATCGACAGTTTCTTATTTGTGTGTATCTCTTTTATGATCAGTAATTGATATCTGTGTGTGTATGTGCACGTGCACACATGTGTGTACACACACACATACATAGGACAGTACAGGGGGGCATCTAGACTAAAACATAATTGTTAAATCCATGCACATACATATACAGGCATATACATAAACTTTTATTTATGCACATACACAAACATATACATGTTTGCATGCTTCTCATTTTTGGTGATGTTATCTTCCATGGAATCTAGGAATATCTGCCATGAGGAAAATGCTATTACACTATTATTGCCAAGGTTAATAATAACAGATAGTATTTAGTAACCACCTATTATGGGCTAAGAACTATGTAAATCATTCACTGTATGTTATATAGACTTTATATTTTTAAACAAATAGTTTATTGTTAAGTTGGTTTCCATATAACACCCAGTGCTCACCCCCACAAGTGCCCTCCTCCGTGCCCATCTCCCCCCTCCCCCCCCCACACCCATCAGTCCTCAGTCTGTTCTCAGCATCAAGAGTCTCTCATGGTTTGCCTCCCTCCCTCTCCCCCACCATTTCCCCCCTTCTTCTCCCCCTTGTTCCTCAGTTAAGTTCCTCCTAATCCTCCTATACGTGCACACATATGGTATTTGTCCTTCTCTGCCTGACTTATTTCGCTCAGCATAACACCCTCAAGGTCCATCCATGTTGCTACACAGGCCAGATTTCATTCTTTCTCATTGCCACGTAGTTTTCCATCGTATAGATAAACCACATCTTCTTGATCCATTTGTCTGCTGATGGACACCTAGGCTCTTTCCATGTTTTAGCTATTGTTGCGAGTGCTGCTATGAACATTGGGGTACATGTGCTCTGACTTTATTTTTAAAAATTGTTTAATGTTTATTTTTGAGAGAGAGAGAGAGAGAGAGAGAGAGAGAGAGAATGAGCAGGAGAGGGTCAGAGAGAGAGGGAGATACAGAATCTGAAGCAGGCTCCAGGCTCTGAGCTGTCAGCACAGAGCCGGAAGCGGGGCTCAAACTCATGAACCATGAGGTCATGACCTGAGCCAAAGTCGGACACTTAACCGAGTGAGACACGCAGATGCCCCATGTTAAAGGACTTAAAAAAATATTTTGTTTGTCTGTTTGTTTATTTAGAGACATATCACAGCGGAGGGGCAGAGAGCACAGAGAGGAAGAAAGAGAGCCTCAAGCAGGCATCTCCCTGTCAGTGCAGAACCCAGAACCCGACATGAGTTCAAGAGTTGGACACAACCATCTGACCCACCCAGGTACCCCTGTTCAATGGCTTTTTAAGAATCTCTTCCTGTTTACCTATTATGCTGGAGAAATTAATTTTCATAGTCTATTGCTGGCATTTTCTAGCAGCCTAGTGATAAGCACTCACCCCTACAGTGAGAGATAAAATACCATCGGCTGCCATTTGGAACAATCTGTTCCTTACTGTGATGACACAGTGCTATGTAATCATTTTTCATATGTAAATAGATGCTTAACAGTATCAGACTTTCATGTGGTTATATTAAAGCTCCTTAGGTGCACGCCATTCCATCTGTTTAATTCTCGCAGTTGCCTATTCTAAATATTATAACATAATGATATGGTCTAAGAAAGAGTTTCAGAACCCAACTGGTAGTTATCAATCAACGAATTGCCAGAATACTGACTTAATAGATTGTTTGGGAATGATTTCATCCCTTTTTATTATAGATATTATGGCAGCAAAGAGGCACAGGGAGAGAGCAGAGTATGATCAGGAAATAATGGAATTCTCTGTAAAGAAATACATTTTTAAATAAAATATTTGACTTGGGGGATATATGCAAAGAAAATGTAGAAGGTCAAAGGAAAAACCATGAAAGTGATTATTCTTAAGTATTGTCAAGCAACTGAATTTATAGCTTTTGTAGAGGATTGTGGTCAAGTCCTTTGACCCAAATACACAAATGGGAATCTCAAGAAGATTGTCAGTACTTTAAAAAAATTTTTTTTAACATTTATTTATTATGTAGAGATAGAGAGAAAGACACAGCATGAACGGGGAAGTCAGCAGAGAGAGAGGGAGACACAGAATCTGAAGCAGGCTCCAGGCTCTGAGCTGTTAGCACAGAGCCTGATGTGGGGCTTGAACCCATGAACTGTGAGATCGTGATCTGACCTGAAGTCAGATGCTTAACTGACTGAGCCCCCCAGGTGCCCCTGTCACTACTTCTCATTATTCAAAGTTTCATTTTCAAAATGGAAGCTTATTTATATTCCACACTGTTTACGAGACAGATCTGCCTTGACATATGTGATATATTTGTTCTGACTAAACACACACATGCAAACACAGTATATCCATTTAATCAATGAGAACACACATTATCAATGGATAAGGTGTGACTGCCACCCTTTTCTGGTAGCATACAGCATATGACATTCATTGTAAGATGTGGGAACAAATCAAGGAAAAAAAGTAGTTTGCTGAAAAATGCTATAATAGTATCCTAGTTTTTTTTTTTTTAATTATAATCTAATCTATAATCTATAATATAATCATGTATAGTTTAAGAGGTTAGAAAGTCACATTCTGACAAAACTTTAAAAGAAGTTTTACATGGGGCACCTGGGTGGCTTAGTCGGTTAAGCGTCCGACTTTCGCTTAGGTCAGGATCTCGCGGTTCGTGGGTTCGAGCCCCGCGTCGGGCTCTGTGCTGACTGCCAGCTCAGAGCCTGGAGCCTGTTTCAGTCTGTGACTCCCTCTCTCTCTGACCCTCCCCTGCTCATGCTCTCTCTCTCTCTCCTAGAAAAACATAAAACATTTTTTTGAAAAAAAAAAAGAAGTTTTACAGAAATAGTGACAGAAAGAAACCTTATTTGGTGAGTTGTGTGCGTCTGTAGCTCATGATGTAAGGATATAGCTTCTTTTCTATCTCTTCCAAATTCTTTGTTTATTTCCAACTTTTCCGATCTTTCAGCTTTATCTCTATTTCCTTGACAGGGCCTTCCACCCACATAACATTCTTCCTACAACTCTTCTGTATCAGAATTATTTCTACTTTCCAAGTCAGGAATTAAGTAAACAACATGTTTTCTTAATTTTCCCTTTGTTCCTAAATTGACATTTTTTTCCTTGTTTGTGGTGGTGACATGCCGTGTGGGCGGTTTGCTTCTGGCTTCGTTTCTCAAGATCCCTCGCTTATATAATTAGCGCCATTCGTGTGTGTGCTTTGCGAGACCTCTGCTGTTCAGCCATCTGCATTATTCTCTCAGAAAGCCAGGCGTGGGGGCCACGATCAAGCAGGGACCAGGGCCCTGCCTGCTCATCGGCCTGTGGGGCAGCCATTTAGCATCCAGTGTTGCCACGGTGATTTTCTTCTTGGAGAAGATGGCAGAATGCCCGCCTCCCCATTTCCTTCCTTCCTTTCTTCCCTTCTTCCCTCCCTCCCTCCTTCCATCCATCCTTCCTTCCTTCCTTTCTGTTTTAGTCTTAAGCTAGATTCATGTGTGCAATGGCTTTTAATTTCCCCACTAGAAGAAGACAAGGAAGAAAGGCCCACAGGACAGCGGTGGTGGCTCAGTGACCCCTGTTGTGTGGGGAATTCAGTCGTCTCTGCCTTTGGTTAGTTCACCTAATGAGGACCCCTGTGGGCAAGGGTGACCAGCACTTCACCATTTCAGATGGTTCCCAGGTAAAATATTCCCTCTGGAGACACAAATATGCCCTTTCTAGGTCACAAGTCCCTCTGCCTTCCTGTAGGTTGAAAGCACCTGAAAGCCACTGTTGGAGTGCCCTGGAAGAAAACCGGTTCCTGGATCTGAGTCCCAGACAGCATTCTGCTACTTTCAGAGCTTCCTCGGAAACACGTGAGAATGCCTCTGAAGTCTCCTAGTGCTAAAGTGTGAGACAAACCCAGCACAGGAAATAATCCTGAGTCTTTCCTGTCCATGCCACTGCCCTTCAGAAGCATACATCTGTAGGAAATAATTAAACATATTTTTTTAATTTTTTAAGGACTTCATTTCATTTTCAGGTCAATATAATCCCTAATGCAAAATTTACCTCATTAGTGGTTGATGTTCATACACTTAATGGCAAAACTAAATATCAAGCCTGTTTTATGATTTTTTTATGTTTAATTTCTTCAGAGCAATTAAAAGAAATCTCGCAACTTCAATCTTGCTTATTCCACATAAGCCCGTATTACAGAAAATAGCACTCCTTGACAGTTGCTATATGAGTTCACCATGTTTAAGCTGTTTCCACATTGTCATTCCTTCCATCTGAAGTCCGAACATGCCCTTATGAGTGACGAACACCGACTGAGCTCTATCACTTCCCTAACCTAAAAGATGAGGAAAACCACCCTCCTCGGTGCATGTGAATTCTCCACATGACTGTATGCTCTCTCTACCTTCCCCTAAGCCCCCATCACATGACTGTTTGCTCTCTCTACCTTCCCCTGAGCCCCCATCACATGACTGTTTGCTCTCTCTACCTTCCCCTCAGCCCCCTACACTGGCCAATCGCCCTTGTCTCCCTGATTGCCCAGCTCTGGAGTCAAGTCTACTCATGTCTTCTTTTCGTCGGACACTCGCTTCCTCGAGTCCTGCCTACCCATCTACCAGTCAGCGTCCAGGGAGGGAAGTGCACACTCAGGGTGGTGAATGGAGGCTGCTTTAATGACAGGGGCTGTGGGCACATCTGTGGTTGGGGTTGAGCAAACTACAGGGGTGAGTTAAGACTGTGCCCCGGGCCCACAGCAGAGGGCCAGCGCAGCATGATGGCTCCAGGGAAGGGGGCTGCTAGCAGAGAGCAAAGGCCACCTAGAGGCGTCCCACAAGACTGGGGTCCGGAGACGAACAGCCCTGCCCCAGTCTGCTCTAACTCCCCAGGCCCCTCTATCGCTCCCCACAGGCGACACCTAGGGGGAGGGTGCTGCCTCCCGTCCTGGCAGCACAGAGCTCAGGGGAATGCAGGGGTGAAGGCCAAACAAGATGCCCAGCTCAGGTCACCGCCCTTCAGGGAGCCCCTTCCCGTGATGCCTCCAACCTTGGGCCTGGGAGCAGTGGAGGCTGTAGGTGTTTGCCCAGAGCCCCGGCCTCACACCACACCTGGGGGCAGGGGGAAGGCAGGTGTTTGCCCAGAGCCCCGGCCTCACACCACACCTGGGGGCAGGGGGAAGGCAGGTGTTTGCCCAGAGCGTCAGCCTCACACCACACCTGGGGGCAGGGGGAAGGCAGGTGTTTGCCCAGAGCCCCGGCCTCACACCACACCTGGGGGCAGGGGGAAGGCAGGTGTTTGCCCAGAGCGGCAGCCTCACACCACACCTGGGGGCAGGGGGAAGGCAGGTGTTTGCCCAGAGCGGCAGCCTCACACCACACCTGGGGGAGGGGGAAGGTGTGCCCAGAGCCCCGGCCTCACACCACACCTGGGGGAGGGGGAAGGCAGGTGTTTGCCCAGAGCCCCGGCCTCACACCACACCTGGAGCTGCAAGTGTTTGCCAGAGCGGCGGCCTCACACCACACCTGGGGGCAGGGGGAAGGCAGGTGTTTGCCCAGAGCCCCGGCCTTACACCACAGCGGCCCAGCTCCTCCGTCAGTCCCTTCTGAACCCGCTCTGTCACCCTCCGAACCTGCACAGAAACCCCCTGTCCACATTTAGTGTCCATTCCACCTGCCGTATCCACCTGCCCAGCCTCCTGCCTCCCCGGCGCCCTCTCCCCTCCCCCATGGTCTGCACTTCACACACCACCCACTCTGTTCCTGCAAGAGTGTGTGGGATCAGGCCACGGCCCCCCGGCCACCCCAGGGGCTTCCCAGGGCAGAAGGCAGTGCCCTGTGTGGGCCCTGCGGGGTCTTGCTCCCGCCGAGCTGCAGACGGCCCCCCGCTAAACTCTGGCTGACAGCGAGCCCTGGCCTTCCTACCTTTCACACAGCGCCTTGTGCACCAACCCGATCTGTGACGCCGCACTTGCAGGGCAGCCTGCTGGAACATTCCTCAGACTGCCACAGGGCTGGTCCCGCTCCCCCAGCTCTCCTCCCCACAGACACGCAGGCTCTGATGCCTGTCTGCCCCACACCCAGACCTCCTCTCAGCCTCCAAGCCCTCACCCAGCTCCCTCACTTGTCTCCACTCCACTGGCCACACCTGCGACGGCACCAGGTCTCGGTACCATCGATTATGACATGCGGAGCTACTTCCTGCAACACTGAGACAATTTAAAAATATATGTATAGCATGAAGTCATCTTATCAATGATTGTAAGACGCATCCCAAATCAGAGACACGAAAACGTGAATGTGAAAAGAATCCATGCCTGGAAAGCTCGGAGACAGGTTATAGGTGTTATCAGGGGCGGCCTGTAAAATCACACAGTTACTGATGAGGCAGGGAGGGGGTCTTGCCTCTACGCCAGACCCTGGCACCAAGTCTGGATTGAGAGGAGCTGTGGGGAGGGGCCCTGCCGTCCCCAGTGGAATGTGGGGGCGCCCACGTTCCTGGTGGGGATGTAGATCCCGTGAGCCCTGGTCCTCTGTACATTGTAACTTCTGTGTCCACAGCCCTCACAATAGTGCCTGGAAATCAGTGCTTTACGCTGAGTCTGCTGAGTGGTGTTAAGCTCTGTGGTTGGTTCATGCCTTTTTTAACCTTTCTATATCTTTGGTGTATTTAATTCCAATAGGAAACACTACAACATTGGGGCGCCTGGGTGGCTTAGTCGGTTAAGCGTCCGACTTTCGTTTGGGTCATGATCTCGCGGTTCGTGGGTTCGAGCCCCGCGTCGGGCTCTGTGCTGACTGCCAGCTCAGAGCCTGGAGCCTGTTTTAGTCTGTGACTCCCTCTCTCTCTGACCCTCCCCTGCTCACGCTGTCTCTCTCTCTCTCTAGAAATAAAACATTAAAAAAAAAAATTTAAAAAAAAAAGAAACACTACAACATTATGATCATACATTTCTCCAGGCAGCAGAGGTGGAATGCTTTGTACACTGCTACACACGTGACACATTAGAAGTGGCTTCTGAGAGGAAGAAATTATTTTCAACATACTGACAGCATTTTTAGGAGTAACTCTAACAGACTTTCATTCTCTTCTCAAAAGAGATGTTGTCTGAGGCTATAAAACCTTTTCAGTAGGCTAATATGCTATCATTATGAGAATCTAAGGTTATGCCAATCATTATTTTATTATCCTCTTTACGTATTGCTTCTGCAAAGAATTAATGTGAAAAAAGAGAGTATGAAATAATAATGTGGCTAAGAAGGAGAAGAACAAATGGAGACGGGCCCCCTACAGGAGACAGTCTGGAAACCTGACTTACTGCTCATTTAAAGGGCGGGGCTTATGGGGCGCCTGGGTGGCTTAGTCGGTTAAGCATCCGACTTTCACTTAGGTCATGATCTCGCGGTTCGTGGGTTCGAGCCCGACGTCGGGCTCTGTGCTGACTGCCAGCTCAGAGCCTGGAGCTTGTTTCAGTCTGTGACTCCCTCTCTCTCTGACACTCCCCTGCTCACGCTTGCTCTCTCTCTCTATCTCTCTCCTAGAAATAAAAAAAAAATTTTTTTTTAAAAAGGGCGGGGCTTAATCCTTATCACTAGACTGTGGTCGTTATACATCAAAAAGCATCAAAGACTGAAGGGCAAACTCATTTTCTTTGATTGGTCCTCCTGGTAGAGAGAGGGGGGTAAAATCAAATGCTATTGTGTGAATTTATCATAATATTGCTCAAGGGGAAAACTCATAAAAATCCTATCAGTTGCTCACTTGATTTGCTGTACTGTTGTCGAACACCATCATTTACAGAAGACCAGAAAACCTTCCAGAAGGACTCTGGGGGTGACAGGGACTCTGGGGGTGACGGGGACTCTGGGGGTGACAGGGTGGAGGTGTAACAGGGATAAAGGTAATAAAACCTCCTAGTGCTGACCATGAACTGGGTGTGCAAATTTTTGTACGTAGTCTCGCACATGCACAAACACATGTACCCATGCACAAATCACCATAGAAATACATGCACATGTATGTACATGCACACACATATCACTCACTTGCAAACTCACACACATAGTCACATCCATAGAAGCACCCCCCCCACATGCACACACATATGTATTCTCGTATACACACACATTCACACACAAACACATGCATATTTACACACATACAAATGGACATATATACAATCTCATGCATGTGAACATACACATAATGCAGACACATCCACATCCACACACAGAGAAACATACACACACTCATTAACACATGTAAACTCACACTCACATACTCTCTTCCTCTGACAGAAGGCAGAAATAAGTTCAACAAAGAACAAACATTACAAATACTCAGATTATGGTCCTAAAATATCATTTTCCCTTGAAGAAATGCAAATTTTCTTGGGTGAACGACTAACTTCAGGCCTGGAGCAAGAAATAGACAAGACGGTGTTGGAGTACAGGCCTTACAAGATGGCCAGGGGTCCACGGAGTACCCTCCTTACAAGATGGCCAGGGGCCCACAGAATACCCTCCTTACAAGATGGCCAGGGGTCCACGGAGTGCCGTCCTTACAAGATGGCCAGGGGCCCACAGAGTACCCTCCTTACAAGATGGCCAGGGGCCCACGGAGTACCCTCCTTACAAGATGGCCAGGGGCCCACGGAGTGCCCGCCCTAATAGACGGCCGGGGGCCATGGAGCGCCTGCCCTACTCAAGGGCCAGGGGCCACCACGTCCTCGGAGCTAAGGTGAGAAGAGGCAAAAATAGCACAATCTTAGCATCAATAAACACAGTACTTTCTACAGACTGAAAATCATCAGATATGCTCAAAGCCACGAGTTCTTAATAATGCAGAAATAAAAGTAATCCGTGTCCTCCCCATCTGTGGGGGCATCTAGTATGGGCTGAGGACCCTGTTGGTAGTGACAAATCGGGATGTCAGCGGGCAGAGCCCAGGCAGGTGGCCCACCAGAGGACACTCGCGCTGTTCGCACTGCAAGCCCGTATGTCAAGGGTGCCTGAGTCAAGGCTGCGGGACGACCAGTCGGAGCGCAGCGTTTCCCGGTCTTCCCTGCAGCATGAGGGTTAGCGGCTGCCGGTCCACCAGCACACTCCCCTCAGAGGAGCGCCTGCTAATTCAGGAAAAGCAGAGCGCCAGATTTAGTGCTTCCATCCAGCTAAATTAGGTGAAGAGATGCCCTCACTGCATGTCAGTGGCAGCGCCTTGTGACGGGAAATCACCCCGTGACACGCAAAATCATCCTGCTGAGAGCACAACCTCACGTACGACCAAACCTGTGTGTCCAGGTACCAGCTTACAGAGATTGTGCTAAACACCAAGGGGATGTAATTAGCAAAATGCATACAGGGGCCATCTCCATGGGACAACCCACCTTCTCTCTCCACAAGTAAACTGGAAGAGTAAAAAAAGACAGAAGGGAAAAGGATAATTTAAGACACTTGCAGGATGCATCAACCAATGGCCATCAAAACCACTGGGTTTTTAGTGATACTTTCAGGCCTCATGAAGGAGAAAACCGTGTTTTCACACAGTTGGCTCACCTTATCCACGCCGCATTGGTGGATGAAAATGTAATTTTTTAACGGCCCTGAGGTAAGCGTGCTGACACTCTTACATTCTGGAGGCAGTCCGACGCGCTGACATATATCAGCCCTTCACAGAATACTCACAAGAGGCCCGCCAGGCAGATGTGAGGATGCCCGTGTCACGGACAGTTCTAGGAAACGGGGAGCAAGTTACAAGGGCTGAACCGAACACCACAGCCCAGAACGTGCACGGCCAAGCCTGTGCAGTGAGGTAGCAACACGGCTCTGTCATTACACGTGGTGTTTGCAGAACGGAGGCCTCACAAAAGGGAGGATGATGTGACTGCACATCACAGACCTTAAAAGAGAAAGCCTGCGTGGGGGGGCGGGGTGGAAAAAAAGGGTATCGGTCGGGGTCCAGGTACAATAATCCAGGTGGACGTACATGGGGATGGGAGAAACATGGCCATGCGGCAAGTGAGGGTTTCTGACTTTTTTTCATAAAATCTGCAACAGTGAGAAAGTGGTATGAAGAGGAGCAGACGAGAGTTTAAGGAAAGACACAGAGAATAACGGCAATGGCAACTGAGGGATCATATCCTTGAACAAGAGTGTAGTTCAACTTGGTGTGCTGCAGAAAAGGAAAAACATAAAATTCAGATCCGTCACTTTGACTCCAAAGGAGATTGTCCGCGGACGACACAATGAAATGACTGTGTTCTGAGCACGCCGCTGGGGGGACGGACATAATGGAAAGTCAAAAATACCGTCCCAGACCCGGATGGATAATTACATTTTTGACAAGAAAGGGAACAGTTTGGAAAGATGGCAGTAAAGCTGAAATGGACTGAAAACTAATTTGAAAAGTTTGCTGTAACGGAATTGGCTTGGAGAAAGGAAACGGCCACAGCTCCAGGGAGGAAGAGAAGCAGGGGGGCTGAGGGGAGAGCACGGAGAACGCACGCGAGTTCTAACGCTGTGTGGATGGCCCCGCAAGCGAGACGACCGGAGGTGAAAGCATACGACCCACACTGCATGAGTGATAATAAAACCAGTTTTCCTTTCTAAAGGACACCTCTTCACATAAACTGCATATTTACTGAGGCTGTTTGCAAAACACACAGTGTGATTACAGTTTCCAACTTGAAGACGCGGTCTCAGGCCTGAAGGAGCTTTCACAACGATGCAATGGATGCAGACAAAGCCCCACTTCTCAGAACCCCCACGTCACGGACAACGCAACAGATGTTCACATGATTACTGATCAGCTCATTGGTCCTACTGGCAACTAAAAGCAAAGTCTGGGTTAAAATGCTGGAGTCACCATTAGATTCCATGCACAGACCGACTGCCCTAACGGAGGCTTCGTGCTGTGTAGACAAAAGGAGAGCTGTTTAGGAGCCCAGTTGGGAGAAAAATAAAACAACAAAACAAACATTCTTGTACAAAGTAAAAATAAATAAATAAATAAGAATTAAAGAAAGAAGGAGAAGAGAAAGAAAAGAAAAATAAACTGGAAAATATGCCACTCTTTTAAATTATTTGGCTTATGATACCCAGAAATCCCTTTGATGAGATAATGCAGACTTCGGGATTTTTATATCTATTCGGCATAACTTGCTGGAAATACAATCCTGTGCTGGCTGTGCTCCATAAGGAGCTGGGATCCTTAACAAACCTTCTTCTCACTTTGAGAACATGTGGAAAAATCACAGCACTAATTGAGTTGGAGGAAGAAAGGAAATAATTAGCCCACCATATGCTTGCACAGAATGGATTGTTTTAAAGAGTTGAAGATGTAAAGGGGAAAAAAAATGGTAAAATGTGAGTTCATCTTCAGGAAGGTAGAAAATTCTTAATAAAATTAAAAAGCTGCACAACATCAACTATTATAGTCTGAGTACCTCATTACTAAGAGGATTTAGAGAACATCAAAAGAGCAATAGAAATGATCAAAGAATGCCAGGCCCTGATAAAAAGATGAAAGGGTCTCCATGGAGAAGAAAAATGATACACCGAAGTGACTGTGTCGATCAAACACAAATTAGTGAAAAACAGCACATTTTTTTCTCATGACACAAATTTCAATAGAATTCAGTATTTTAATGAAATGCTAATTTTAGCAGTGAAGGTGAATAGCCGAGTCCCAGAAAAAAGGGATGGAATGAAGAAAAGAAAAAAAAAAAACCCGACAATGGCGTATGTTGTTTTCAAAGATAAACTACATCAGGTAGTGTTCAGGATGAAGCAGAAATCAAAATATTTAGGGAAGAGGGGCTCCGATTACAAATGGTTGGAGATCCACCGTAAGCATTTTGTGTGTGGCATGGTAGGTAATGGGGAGCCAAGGGTCATCAGGAGAGAGAAAAGGTCAGAGGTTTTTATAGGAGCACATAGTGAACATCTGATTATCGGTCCCTTTCAAACATGTATTTGCTCTGGGGATGCCTGGGGGACTCAGTCGGCTGAATGACCTACGTCAGCTCAGGCTCTCTATCTATCTATCCATCCTGTTGATCTGTCAACCTCTCTATACTGTCTATCTATCTACCTACCTACCTACCGGCCTCCCTATTCATCGCCTGACCTATGGAGGGAGATGACTGTATGCACTGGCTCACATGGTCAGGGAGACTGAGCTGTCCGTACCAGGTGCCCCATGATGGAAGAGCCCATGCAAATCCAAGTTTGTGTGCGGGGGATGGAGGCCCCAGGTTCCTGCTCAGAGACCGTCAGGCAGAGACACTAACTGCCCCTCATTCGGCCGCTGCACTACAGGCCCACTCCATTTGTGGTGCTGCACCTTATCCTGCTTTGCAGCTGCGGCGTTGTTGTTATTATTTTACAAGTTAAATGTTTGTGCCAACCACGCATCAAGCATGTCTACAGGCACTACTTCTTCTAACAGCCATCACTCCATGTCTCTGTGTTACATTTAGGTAAATCTTGGAATATTTCAAAGGTTTTCATTATTATACCTGTTATATGATGTGTAATCAGCGATTGTGGCTTGCTGAAAGCTGAGGGGATGGCTAGCCCTTGTTAGCAATAAAGTATTTTTTAATTAAATATGGATGAACATTGATTTTTAGATATAATGCTATTAGGCACTTAGTAGATTATAGTATGGTGTAAACACAACTTGCATATGCACTGCAAAACCACAAGACCCAGCAGCGCTGGTTTTAGTGCAGTATCTGGTTTATCGTGGTGGTCTGGACCTGAATGAACCCACAATATCTCCAAGGTGTGACTGTAGTCAATCCTTCAACTGATCGGGTGAGGCCCACACACCCTGGGGAGGCAAACTGCTTTACCCGGTCGACTAATTCAAAATTTAACCTCATACCGATACAGCCTTGCAGCCATACCTAGAATAATGTCTGATGAGGTGTGCAGGCCCCCGTGGTCCAGTCAACGTGACACATAAAATTAATCATCACAAGCATCTGGAAGATCACGTGACATCAATGTGTGTCTGCAGAGCCCTCTACCAAGGTAGCAGACAAGCTGCAGTCTGAACCGTTCTCAGGGCTCCTGGTCACCACAGATGCAGAGACCCCGGAGGACAGACGAAGAGGCCTGAACTCATCGTCGCTCACTCCCCTTTACAATGCGCTCACTGCACACAGGAGACATTCCATTTCTGGTATAAAACAGAAATGCTGAGCCCCAATTATTTTGCTGAAATAATTGAGTGTGAGCCTGAAATAGATATTGTTTTTACCACACAGCAGCACATCACAGGGAACATTTCCTTTAATTTACCCCCTGCTAAAATTTAAATAGCTGTGGCAAATTACATAAAACATGATTTGTGGAAGTGCAGTTCATCAACATATGAGATGAACACCAACTGAACATCTTCTCTGTGACATAAAAGATCCAGGGTCAGTCCACATACCTATAGACGGCAATCCTGTAAAATGCCATAAAATGCCCGAGTGCAAGCTCATAGCTGTTTAGACACAGTATCCAGATATCATGTTTGCTTCTTGTCAACCCTCCTCCATGCTAGAAGTGACAGTGGTCATGAACTTCACTGAGAATAGATTATTTTCCTTTCCTTTCTAGTCAGTAACAACAATCTGCTAGAATGCATATTTTAAATGTATGCAATCGCATGGTCTATTATACTATTATGATATTTAAAAATAATTTTAATGTATTATTAAATGTAAGATTGGTTTACAAAACACTTCTTTGATTCTCAGTAGTTAATTTTGTAACTTATAATAAGTAATTTAGAATATAAAGTGGAAAAACTATGCACTAGACCTGTTAGATTTCCATATATATTATATATGTAAATATATATATATATATTTCAGATATATATATTTCATATATGGGGTTTATATGATTTACACATATAACTTACACATATATATGAGTTTTATATATATATATTTTAAATATGTGTAGATTATATGCATAATCATAAATTATATACTAATTATATAAACATTAAGTGTAATATAGTTTAATAGGTTAGTATTACTTTTGACACCTGTACTATAATTATTTACACATTTTTTATCTTTTGGATTTTTTTTAATGTTTTATTTATTTTTGAGAGAAAGTAGGAGCAGGGGAGGGTCAGAGAAAGAGGGAGACACAGAATCCAAAGCAGGCTCCAGGCTCGGAGCTGTCAGCACAGAGCCCAATGTGGGTCTCGAACACATAAACCATGATTATGACCTGAGCTGAAGTCAGACACTTAACTGAATGAGCCACCCAGGTGGCATATATATATATTTATAATTTACATTAGTTGATATTTCTCTTTGCTGCTCTTGAATGACTGGTGGTGCTGATGCTTGTATTTAGTCTCTGAGTTTTCTCTGTCCTCGCCTGGAAACTCTGTGATCCCCGAGGAGGGTGAGGCTCTCCCCTGTGCCTCCTCCCCCCTGGTCACTGTAACGCAAACTCTGCACTGAAAGACAGAGTTAATCGAGCATGCTGTGTGGCATCTGGAGGGAGGCTGTCCAGGCAAATGTCTCTGCAGGGTCACAGACTGGAACAACCAGAGAGCAGCGGGCCCCCTGGGACTAAGCCTGGTGTGGCGGTGGGGTGCAGGTGGGTGGTATGGACCCGAGGCTCCCCCGCGTGAAACCGCCTCAATGTTGCTGGGGGCCGGGGAGGGGGTCTGCCAGCAGGATGTCCACAGGCAGCTTCTGTGGGGACAACGGTGCCCAAAGCAGCAGACACCATGAAGGTCTCATGGCAACAAGTGTGATCCAAGGACTGAGGACCCCAAAACCTTTTGTATCCCTTACAGAACTCAGGGGGTTCTTAATTCCTTGGTGCAATGGCAGTGAGGGGCAGGCAATGGGCAATGCGGGGCCCTCCAATCAGAACATGCTGTTGGGACGGAGACTCTGAAGGAAATTCAGGCTGATTTTAAAATAAGAAAATGTGACATTTCTTGCATATCGAAGTTCCCCTGAGATTTGTAGACTAAGAGACAAGCCAAGATTTCAGATTTGGTGTTATATGCATGGAAAATTCTGGAAGGACACATAAGGAAAAGCTGAGAGCCACTTCCTTCGAGGAAGTTGCCTGGCCAAGTCAGAAGGTGAAGAGAAAGGATATTAACTGCCTGTACATATTTTATTATGAGGTCTAATATTTATATAATGAAAAACCTTACTTACAGAAAAATGTCAAAATTAACTAGGAAAATGTGTATCCAAATAGCTAGCATCACTCGACATGCTATGGGATTGCCATGTTTTAAGTCGTGAGTTCTACAACAACAGACTTAGGAAGGAAATGTCATTAATCTGCTCTCCCTTTTTTCTAAAGGAGGAACCCGGCACACTAATAGACAACTTGGCCTATGTTACACACCTAGTGGGTGTCAGAGCATGAACCCAAGGTCGTTTGACTTCACAGCCTCTATTCTCAAACACCACATGAGGTTAGTTAAAGCCACACGATAGCAACACTTAGAAAGTTAAGTCATACGTGATTATCAACTATATGAATTTTTCTGACAACATAATTCACAAATATCTATTAGTTTAAACAAAATAACACAATTATTTATATTTTTGACAATGATCTTTACAAGTGGTTTTTATTTTATCACTAATTGTTAGTTTAATATAGCACTCTGGAAATATAGCTTCTAGAAGGTAAATGTCTTCTTTTGATATATAACATTCTCTAGAATTTTTAAATCCTCAAATCTTGTATTAGGTATTTGTTTTAATAATCTTTTTGACTCTGGAACATTGTTTTGCCAAAAGATAATACCCGGTCTTGACTTGGCAATCTTTCAAGGACTGGTGGCCATCCGTGTTTCCATGACATCTCAGCGATTAATGGACTATTGAGCTGGTAAACAGAGTGCTAATTACAGCTAATGTAATTATAATTAATTCTGTGGGGCCATTCAAACTGAAATATGACACTTGGAGGAATATTTATATTTTAATTGAGAATACTTTAATCTCTTAATAGCCAAGGATCCGCAGTTTAGCAATGATGCCAGTCCGTCTGGCCTTCACACTAGAAACCTCAGGGTGTGTAACTTAGTGCTGCTAGGGTTTATTTCCTACAATCTGCCCCGTTGGGAAGGGTTTGGTATTTCACTGATCCTTTTAGATTTCACCAAAGGCAGTAGCCAATATAGGTCATGTGGATGGGATTACACCCCTACCACGCTTTCCTGAATAACTGTACAGTCATGTAGAAGTTCAATTAAAGGTCAAGTCAAAATATCCAAATGTCAGGAAGAATTCAGCAATTATCTGTGCAGTCCAGTCCTAACCTTTCATGGGGTATACATATCCTCTTCTGAGGCAGAAATTCTGTCAATTCCCTGTCCCGTCCGATGTTTCCACGAAGGAGGAATCTTTCAGTTTATAGGTAAGGACCCTGATGCTGGGTCCACCTCAACATGGAAGTCTTTAGCTCTGTGACTACTTCTACTCACAAGGAGGATGCAGCTGTGCAATGGTTTGTTCACTAGAGCTTAGGACACTGTCACTGTCACCCTGCTTACTGTTTGGGGTTCTAAGATGCTTTTTAATGATCTGTCTCATTTTGCTACACAGTAATTTCTCATTATGCTTCGTTGGCTCCTGAATTCTCTCCAGCACACACTTAGAAGACAAGGCATTCTATCTCTTCACTCAAATCTATGCAGTACACGGGAAGACAATAAAATCCCAACTCTGAAGATAGATTCATCTAGTTTTCATCAATATATGCATATACATATCATGTTATAGACTGTAATGAATTCAGCAACTGATGAAGGAACCATTAAGACTTTTGAAGCACTGTTTCAAGAGAGAATTCAAAGAATACAGACAAAGACAATTAATAACACTGATGGGATTTTGATGAGAGAACCTAAAGTCGTCTATAGCCACCGGGTGACAATCACTGGTGTTCTGTCTACAGAGTTCACAAGTGCATCCGTAGTCAGGGATCGCCTGCCATGTTGTGAGTTTCCTACAACCTTCCGAGTAGTAAAACAGCTCAAGGGAAATGACAGGCAAGGATCGCTACTCCATCCATTAACCACTCGCTAAGATGAAGCTGGGCATTGGGAGAGTGAGTAGTGAGATACATGTACTTTTTTTTGCCAAGGACAACTTCAAAGTTTTCCTGACAACAACTTACGAATTAATCCTTTCTTTCTTCTTAACAGACCCCCTCCAGTAAAATAACCCAACTAAAATTGACACCTTTTTTACTGCATTATAGTACTTTGTAATTTCTTAGTTCCCTAAAGTTTTGAAACTATACTACGGAAAGTATTTAAACTTTGAAAATGGAAATACCTAGGTAGAACACAGATTTATGTTTTATTCTGAATGGCTTATAGTGTATTTTCTTAGATTATAGTTTAGCTTCTTTGCAATAATTCTTTTTGTATTAATAAAAATATATGATTGTGTGTATTTTATTTATTTTTAGTTTTATTTTTTATGTTTATTTTTGAGAGACAGAGTGCAAGTGGGGGAGGGTCAGAGAGAGAAGGAGACACAGAATCCGAAGCAGGCTCCAGCCTCTGCGCTGTCAGTACACAGACCCCGATGCGGGGCTTGAACTCATGAACCCTGAGATCATGAGCTGAGCTGAAGTCAGATGCTCAACTGACTGAGCTACCCAGGCACCCCTGAATGGTTTTAAAATGCAATTTCCTGGTTATTTTGATAAAGTTGACTATCAGTTCACAAGCATGTGTATAGAGTATAAGGTTGACCTTGAAAATACTTCTCTTGTGACTTACATTCAAGATGATGATAGGTCCTCAATCTTGTTAAAAAATAACTTCCAATCAGTTTGTGGCCTATTGAATGTATGGCAATATACAGGGATGAATATATCGTTTAAACTTTTATGAGTAGTTTTATAAATTAAATTAGAAAACTTTTTAATATGAGGTAATTTTATTATATCTGGGGGCACATATTTAACCTCTTAGCACAAGAGAACGATTTCTTTCTCTTTGTCAAACATGTACAGGATCTAAACTAAAGATAGAGGCTTTGTACCCATCATTTGTATAATCTAAAACAAAGAATTTAACATGCTCCCAAGCCTCTTAAATGTTTATTTCTTGGGCCAAACTGTTTGATTACTGATCTAGAGAACACCAAATTGTCACTAAAGGAAAATGGTCTGTGTGTGTGTGTGTGTGTGTGTGTGTGTGTGTGTGTGTGTGTGTGTGTGTGGTCAGTGAAAACTGTGCCTATGTACTGCTATTCTAGGTGCCCTGAGGTCTGGATATCATGAAGTTCATTTTTGTTCTTCGTATTCTGGGAGAAGACTCTCTATCGCCCTTGGTTTGCTCTCCATTCTTTGCCATCTCTGGAGCACAGGAGAGAATCGCCAAAGCACCCTGGTGCCCTAAGGCACTGAAGGTCACCCCTGCGGCCACTGCCAAGTCCCCTTCAGAACCAACAGGTACAGGTGGTATATGGGAACTAAGTCTCAGAAGGCCCCAAATAAGAGGCCAAACAGTTGATATCTGATTGGGTGGGTGCGGGAAGGGTGGGAAAGAATTCTTTTTTCTCTCTCTTAGAACTAAGACAGAATTCTACTTTTTATTTTTTTTAATTTTTAAGTGTTTTATTATTTATTTTTTAGAGAGAGAGAGAGAGAGAGAGAGCGTGCATAGGGGAGGGGCAGAGAGAGAAGGAAACACAGAATCCAAAGCAGGCTCCAGGCTATGAGCTGTCAGCATAGCCCAACGTGGGGCTCGAACTCATGAACTACACAATCATGACCTGAGCCGAAGTCGGACACCCGACCAACTGAGCCACCCAGGCGTCCCATAAAGAAGTCTGCTTTTTAAAGAGGTAATTATTGAGTAAAGATTAAGTGGATTATTGAGTGGAGCATGTGGGAGCATTGTCTAACAGCAGGAAATATCACTCATTTCCCAAATGATGTTTGAGGGTACCTGAGCAGGGGCAGGATCGAGCAGCTAACCACCAGGGCAGTACGTCTCAAACCAATTCCCAAGTCAATAGCAAGGTACCCAGGAGGTTCACACAAGTTTACAGCTATAGGTGATCTCAGGTTTTTATATTGTTCTTTCTACTTCTGTTTCCATTATAAAATATTCCACAATATATATTTTTTAAATACCAATCTATACATTAAGGTTAAAAGATACCTCTTTCCTATGAAATCCTCCTAGATGAAACAATGCAGGTGGAGCAATACAGTGGGATTATTTTTTTTTAATTTTGTTTTTTAATGTTTTATTTATTTCTAGGAGAGAGAGAAAGAGAGACAGCATGAGCAGGGGAGGGTCAGAGAGAGAGGGAGACACAGACTGAAACAGGTTCCAGGCCCTGAGCTGGCAGCACAGAGCCCGACACGGGGCCCGAACCCACGGACCGCGAGATCATGACCCAAGTGAAAGCCGACGCTTAACCGACTAAGACACCCAGGCGCCCCTCAGTGGGGTTATTTTTAAAGACGAAACATGAGGCCCTGATGATGAGAACACAGAGCCACAGCGCACTGTGGAAAACCACTTGCTGAGATGATGGAACACGGACATGAATTCAGAGGTGAAGCCAACATCCGCAGAGTAACTGTAACTCACACTCTCAGACAACACTGAGTTTTCCCCTAGACAAGAACTCCACAGCATTTCCCTCCAAGTTCATGTAGATTTCTCTGCTCCATTAAAAACAAATAAACAAACAACACACACACACACACACACACACACACACATATTTTGCATGAGTTAGTATGTAGAGAAGCTTAATTAATGTCACTCCAATTCATATTTGGTTCAAAATATCTCCCTTGGTCATAACCATGACGTCTCCCTCTCCAGAAGAGATAAAATGCTGAGACTGACACACGTGCACAATTTCATACCTTGCGTTTCATGCTTAGTCTTACCCTTCTCTGACGCAATGATGGCACACGTCACAGCAGACCAAGCTTTCCACAAGTTTGGAACTTTGCAACATAGAACTTTGCAACAAAGAACTATGAGCAGGGCTTTAATCGAGGAGGCTGCAAGTACTCAGTCCCTATGTGTGAACACTACCATGACAGGCCAAGTGTGTTTATGTCTAACGCACCGGGAGAGGTTTGTGCTGGGTTCTGGTGTCGGCAAGCATGCCCGGCCATACCTTGATAGACAGCCTTAAACCCCGGTGAGGCGATGCTGTCGTCGGACTGCAGATGCAGCCACATCTGGTTGCTCATGCTCACGATCAGGTCCGGGACGCTGGAGCCGGTGAGTCTGCAGGAGACAGATGCGGAACCCGTTACGTGAAGCACCGATATCTCTACTTTTACTTCGAAGACGGTCTCGCTGCTTAGACAAGCACATATAGGTAGCTGTATACACCGTAAGACCGTCCTTCAAAGAATCCATAGCCCCTCATAATGCATATTTATATATTAGCTTCAACATTATTCCCATTCTACAGTAATGATTCTTTTATGATCAGAATTTTGTGTCTTTGATTTTAAAAGCTGACATAGGGTGGGTGACCATAAGCTGAGGTGCATCTGAGGCTGAGGCACGTCTCCAGGAGAGCACATTGAGTGCTAAATCCAGGACTCGCAGTCACCCGATGTGAAGGACAGTGTATCTTCCTGCTGTGTTGTGGTACGGTATCACACCATTGACACCGAAACATCCCTAAGCTGGAAATGTTTTGACTCATTCCCATAAAGCTCATACTGTTTAGTTTACATTATGTGCCTCACCACAAAATCTCTTTTAGAAATACATCACAGGATGGAATATTATTCAGCACTAAGAATAAAATGAGTGATGTTATCAAGCCATGGAAAGAAACTTGAAAGACTGAATACTGTATGATTCCAACTCTGATATTCCAGAAAAGGCAATACATACACATATATATGTATGTGTATGTTTGTGTGCATACACACATATACATATATGCACACACATACACACATACATACATGTGTACATATATACATACATATATGTACTCACATACACATATACAATAGCCATAAAACCAAAAGTAAATGTACATTAAGAGAATACCAGCAAGAGGAAGAATGCACATAGCTGAAACAGACTTGGCAGGTGTATTGAATTTCTCTCCGCGTATTATTGTCCAGGCCACACCAAATGGAAGTTTCAATGAAGCATTCTTTGGGTATTAATAAAACAGTCACATAGTGGCTGCTGTTAGCCAGTGAAAAGAAACACTAAATCCATTGACTGAATTCAAGATGCTGAGAAAAAGCATGTTGAAATAGAAAAAGTGTAAGAAAAAAATCAATTCAACCAAAATAAATGTCTCTAATCAAATACGAAGTTTTGCTTTCAGTAAAGGACTTTCGGGAATATGAACACATGATTCGCGCCATCAATCATATTATTTGTCTATGAACCCAACACTCTCACCTCGGGCATAGAGGAAATGTGATTCCTCAAAGGCAGATGAACAATAGTCATTATATGTGAAGTAACTCACGTTACACACAGATTGAAAAAAAAAAAAAAGAATTACAGTGAGTGATATGCAGTCACTAAAAATATATTTCTTTTTGAGGACTGTTTCTTTGTTAGAGAGATCACTCTTTTATATTTGGTGTTGTTTTTGCTTGTTTGATTGAGAGAGACTTGTTTTTCTTCCTTATGCACGCATTTTATTGAAATGTAACATACCAAAAAGTACACAGAACATAAATGTCAATTGTAAGTGTCTATTTACTCTGAGTTATGACTATAAACCCATGTTTTTTCTTCTTTTTATTAGTCCTTACAAGGAACACCTCTTCCTAACCTTTCACTTTGAACTTACTCTAACTAGATGCATTTCATGTTCTCCTTTCATAAACACATATAATTGTGTTTTCTTTTTAACTATTTTATTTATATTATTTTATCTAATCAGAGAATTTTGACTTTTCTTTAGAATATGGTTTAAGGATAAGTTAAAAGTTTACTTTTTTCTATTTTTCCTTTTGTCTTTGGTCAATTATTTTTTTACTTTAATTTTTTTAATGTTTACTTTTGAATGTGAGAGAGAAAAAGTGCAAGCTGGACAGGGGCAAAGAGAGAGGGAGACACCGAATCTGAAGCAGCTCCAGGCTCTGAGCTGTCAGCACAGAGACCGACATGGGGATCAAACTCACAGATCGTGAGATCATGATCTGAGTGGAAGTCGAATGCTTTGACCAACTGAGCTACTCAAGAGCCCCTGGTAAATTAGTTTTTAATTAAACCTCTTACTTATTAGTGTTTCTTTCCTCCAACACTTCAAATGTTATTCTGTTGTCTTTGTACCTTTTGTGTTTATACTGAGAAGCGCTCTATCAATCCCATATTTGCTCTTTTGAAAATAATATCCATTTGCTTATGCTGCTTTTAAGATATTTTCTCATCATGTTTTTCAGCAGATTTATTGTAATGTGCCAGTATGAGGCTTTCTGTGTATTATCTTCCTTGGCTTATGGAATTTCTTGAATCTCTACCTTGATGTCTGATGTCAGTATTGGAAAATTTTTAGTGGTAATGTTTTCAGATTTTGGTTATGCCTATTTTCTCTCAATTTCTTTCTTCCAGAACTCCAAATGTGCACATACTTTCTGTCCATGTTTTTTTCGTGATTCAGCTGGGATATTTTTACTAAATTACCTTCTAGTTCAAATCATATAGATTAAGTTAATTATAGTGGATGTAGTATTTTGCATTTAATAAACTTCCACTTGACTTGCTATAGATTAGAGCTTTCTGGCAAAAAACTTGATTATTTCACTTATTTTTTTAAATACATGAATCATATTTAATCATCAGAGTCCCAGAATGATAACTGTTATGTCAGGATATCTTGGGGTTTTTTGTTTGTTTGTTTGTTTTTGTTCCCTCTCTCTTGGTTGCAACCAGTGGGCATTGTTTCCGGACATTTCAGGTGATTTTTGGTTAAATGCCAGACATTGTGTACAAGCCATTCTAGAAGTTCTGTACTGTGACCTTCCCCTGGGAGTGTGCGATGTTCTTCTGGGAGCACAGCGGCCTCTCTGACCCATTCAGTCACTGGTTTTCACAGTTGCATTTCAGGCACGTGATTTTCTCAGTGCTTATGCCCTTCTGTGTCACAACCCAGGGAATATGGCATTTAGAAGTACATCTTCTTGAAACAATAGGTCCAGGACATCTATCTTTGTTTCCTTAGCACTGAAAATTCCAAAAGTTCTGCTAAGCCCTGCAGACCATTAGCAGCAAAGTTTCCTCCGGCCCTTTTCTTCGGATTCCTAGAAAGCTGGGCTTAGGCAAATACATCAAGGACCAAAGTAAAACCGATGCCAGCCTCACATCCCCATGATTCCCTTGCCCTTGATATCCTGGACCCTCAAGTCCTCACAGTTTTGATAACCCAGTTCAGGTTCCCCCACATCCCGTGTCTCCCAAAACCACATTCTCTGAGTCACAGACGCCTGTTTGCCAAGATGCCCTAAACAGAGAATCAGGAAATGCAACCAGGGGAAAAATGATGCATGAAATAGGAGATTCATCTTTTTTTTTTTTAATGTTTTATTTATTTCTAGGAGAGAGAGAGACAGCGTGAAGGGGAGGGTCAGAGAGAGAGGGAGTCACAGACTGAAACAGGCTCCAGGCTCTGAGCTGGCAGTCAGCACAGAGCCCGACGTGGGGCTCGAACCCACGAACCGCGAGATCATGACCTAGGCGAAAGTCGGACGCTTAACTGACTAAGCCACCCAGGCGCCCCTGGAGATTCATCTTAAAGCTTATTCTGTCTTCTAAAATCCCAGCCTGTCTTACATTATTCTCTTGTGCCTGGAAAGTTCTGCTCATTCATTACTGTAACCAGCTCTCACAACTGTCTCACTTTGAGGTTTTGTCAGGAATTTCTGGAGGAAGGGGGGCTTCCAGTTGCTCATTTTCTATCTGACTTATTTCTCTTCTTTATTTTTCTTGGATAACATTTTCTAGACTATGTAAATATATATGTGATCTTACTTAGAGCCATTATAAATACCTACTTGTACTTTAAGTTAAATTCACTCTTTTGGGTAAGAAAATGAAGAGAAAATAATAAGTATCATTTTACCATAAAGTTTACATAAATGTAAGAAAGTATTATAACCACTGTTGTTCTTGCACACTAATATATATTGGCTTTTAAGTTACATGTAAGGTAAGTGGAGGAGAATGCTGTTTTTCTTCCTTTTCTTTCTCACTGAAGTACAGCTGACATAGAATGTTGTATTAGTTTCAGGTGTACAACATAGTGACTCAACAACTCTGCACAATGCGATGCTCACCACGGTAAGTCTGGTTGCCACCTGTCACCGTACAGGGCTAGGATCATATCACTGACTCTATCTCCTATGCTGTGCTTGTCATCCCTGTGACCTATTTATTTCATAACTGGGTTTTGTGCCTTTTAACCTTCTTCGAGTGTTTACCCATCCTCAAAGCCCCCTCCCCACTGGCAACCACCAGTTTCTTTTCTGTATTTATGAGACTGTTTCCGGTTTTGTATTTGTTATTTATTATCATTTTTTTAGATTCTACATATAAGCGAAATCATGTAGTATTTGTCTTTCTCGGATTTATTTCACTTAGCATAATACCCCTAGGACCCCCTATTTCATCCATGCTGTTGCAAATGGCAAGATCACATTCTTTTTAATGGCTGAGGAATATTCCTGTGTGTGTGTGTGTGTGTGTGTGTGTGTGCGTGTGCACGCATGTTTCACACATCTTCCTTTTGGAATTTTTAAATACTATTTGGAGGTGGTGTTATCACCCTTCTGATTTACAGTCCCCACTTTCACTCTCTAATAACTTGTTATGCCCCCTTGACCCTGAGATTCATGACATTACTCAACTCCAGCTCTCTGCTCATCTCTGTCATCACCTTCCTACAACTCACTGGCTGATTGCCATCTCTACCCGAAGGTGGTCAGAGGGTCCACATGGGCAATTCTGGTAAACAATTCATGGTTCCTTGATCCTTTCAATCCCAGTGACTCTCCCCTCCTCTCCTCCTAGTCAAACTGCTGCTAATACTTTGTACTTGCTATACTTTATAATCTCTTAGCTGCTCTCCCTGACCACATCTGTGCCTTTTAATGGTCATGTGCTTGCACCCCACTGAAACCCACTCTTCAAATTCCTGGGGCCTCCAAAATGGATTTCATTATATTTTGCATGTCGTGGACCACATGGCTGATGCTCTGATATGATGTATCAGTAGTCCCCTCCAGCACTCTTGATACCCTTACCATCTTCCATCTATCTAATAAAACCCAACATGCCCATCACCCTCTCCCCACCACACACATCAGTCCTCAGTTTGTTCTCAGCATTCAAGAGTCTCTCGATGGGCATGGAGGAGGGCACTTGTGGGGATGAGAACTGGGTGTTATATGGAAACCAACTTGACAATAAACTATTTGTAAAAAAAAAAAAATAAACAAAAATAAAAGACCCAACGATCCACTCTATCTTCCTGGAAGTTGATGAGGGAGTTTCCGACTTACACCAGCATGAACCTGTGTCTCCAGATTCGCACCAGCCACTCAATAAATGCTCTTTTCCGGGCCACACTCAGTGCATTTTCCCTTCACACGCCACTAGCTGCCAACACAAACTATCTCCATCTTTGTCAAGCTCCTTGCCAATCCTATTTCCCTTTGTCTCTGCAGAGAGAGTGGAAGTGCCTTGTCTTACCTTCCCCCACCTTGGCCACCCACTCATCACTAAGTCCTACGACTCACAGCACTTCCTTCTCTCTGTCTCCACTCTCTTAGTTTGAGGCTGATTGTCCCAAACCAGCATCATGGAGGCAGCCTCCTAACGGCCTCCTGGTTCTGTAGCCCCTTCCCTTCCGAGGCATTACAGTTAACTTTAAGTTGTCCAAATCTGAACTCTCATGTAGAAAATGGTCATGCACTGAAAACGCCTATGTTGCCAAATTTACTACATTAGAAATACCTTTGATGAATATATTTGAATCTCTTGTAGTTATGCTCTAGATATTATTTTATTTCCATCTATGTCTGTCTGTTGATCCACATCAATTTAAGTAAGCAGGTGCTATGTTACACTTCCCACAGAGTTCATTCAATCCAAAGTCAGTTAGGATCTGCGCTTCTCTTGAGCATCGTTTCATGTGTCTGTTGGCCATCTGGATGTCCTCTTTGGAGAAGTGTCTGTTCATATCTTCTGCCCATTTCTTCACTGGATTGTTTGTTTCAAGTGTGGAGTTTGGTGAGTTCCTTAAAGATTTTGGATACTAGCTCAGAATTGAAGCCTGACACTTATTTAACTGGTTTATTTATGAAAAGGATTGTGAGATGGTATTCACAACACTTTTTAAATAATTATTTTAACATTATCTAATGTTTTTAAAAATTACTTGAAAACATTTTCAAGTATTTTTGTGTTAAATTTTTAATCTTAAATTTCATTTTACAACTATTTAAAACAAAGGAAAATAGTTCCCATCTTGTTCTTTTTTTCATGTTTCTGGAACTATTTTTCTGGCACTGAAGAATGAATTTTTAGAAACAAAATCCAATGCTATTGTTCCCTTTGCAACTGCTTTTCTCTTAAAAACATATTTTTTTCAATTATTAGTACCTGAAAAGTAAAATAGATGTTCATTTTGATAAAATACTTTAATAGCCTAACTACATACATTTTAATCACTTTCTTTAAAAAAGCTTCATTTCTTCCTAAACTGACTTTATTCTACACAATGTTTTAAAACTAAAAATGATTCTAATGAAACACTAAGTAATTTGATTTACTTGCAAGAATGCTACAATACAACTTTCCTTTGAGAAAAAAGTTATCATCTTAGAGGTTCCCAGCCTTCTCCTGCCCGCTGTCTCCATGCTGGACACCCTGCACACACTTTATGTGCCATTCAAGCATACTGACTCTGTGACCCCTCTCAGGAAATACTGACACTCCTTGGCCTCTAGGTTTCTGGGAAACACTGCTATCACTGCCTCTGATGCCTATTCTTCCTGGAGAGCAGCTAAGAATTCTGAAAGGCTTAAGAGTTCTCACTAGGCATTTTTTCACTCCCTTAGACAATGTAAGAGCTGTTTTCTCTGACCATTGTAGAATTCTGCATATACCTCATTTAAGTCAAACATATTATAGGCACCTAGTTCAACATCTGTTTCTTACTGAATTCTGAATGTCCCTGAGTGCAAACTTCTACACTGGTCATTTTATCCAAGACTCTGGCATATAACATGAAAATTTTTTGGCATAAACACATCAACAAAAAATATAAATTAACCATTACTAAAATGTGCTAAATATCTACATATTTAAATTTTATCTGAATTATTTTTCAAAGGATGATTTAAATCTTTATTGTATCTTAGAATACCAAGGACTTGGTACTTAGGGCTCTGTTATAGCCCTGTTGTTAACTCATCCTTAATTTTTGATAATTCTTTTACCTCTTAGTCAACTTCCTTATCTGTGAAATCATTGTATTTAATTATATTAGAGGAGCTGTTGAAATCTAACATTCTATGATTTTCTGATAGATTTGAGAGAAGATGTTGTCAACTTGCATGACATGGTTTGATATGTCCTCTGTAGTCAGCAGCCATGCTGAACGGAAATAGGGAGTGAGTTCTAGTATATCAAATGATTAGGCCACATGAAATAAATGACTTTGATTATGTATTTCTTCCTTTGCTACCACCAGGGCACACTGAGCTGAAAAAAATCTCAACTCTTTCATATGAAAGTGGGTCAAAAACATAATTGTGCCCAAAGGACACAGTGACTTTATGATGTTTCAATAGCTGGTAATATTACCGACTATAGGAGAGCAATCTCATTTCTGAACAGATCTTTTCTTCAGCCTTTGGTAAAAGATTCAACAGTTCTGTCCATACATATACGTCCTGTGTTTGCTCGAAAGGGTGGCTAGGCCAACCACAACAATGTCCATGCAACATAACGCCTCTGTGATTCCCCATGTTTTTGTTTATGTAAATAGTTTGTCCCTGGTTCTCTGAGTAGCATTCCCCAGTGTGAATATACCACAGAGTCTTTATCTGGTCACCCGTTGAAGGGTATTAACATTGTTTACAGGTCTTTAGCAATTAGGATGGAGTTCATGTACACATTCATGTAGGGTTTTATTTCCCTAGGGTAAATACTTAGTGGTGGGATTGCTGGATCTTATAATAAATGTATATTTAAGCTCACAGGGATACCCTGCCTGTTTCCCAGAGGGGATGGACCATTTTACATTCCCACTTGTATTCTCAGGAATTATGTATGTTTGCAATAAGACAAAACTGTAGTGATGGAGGACAGATCAGCTGCCCAGGCTCCAGAGACCAAGGCCCAGGGTCCAGGGTCCAGGGTCCAGGGCCCAGGGTCCAGGGAGGAGACAGCTAAGAAAGCAATGGGAGTTTTGGGGGTGATGGAATCACTCTGTGTCCTGATCTTAGCGGTGGTTATATATATCTGCTCATGTACTAATACCTGTAGGTCTGTACACCAACAGCTTCGGTTTTACTGTATTTTAATTTAAAAAAGAAACCAATAATTTGTTCAAACCTGAATATGAAACAGACCCAAGAGTGAGCATGCCACAAAGCTATGTAACAGAAGGCCTTGAATAAGTTACACCTGCATTATTCCTGCGTGTATCTAAAAGGAAAATAGTGCACTAAACCTTTAAAGTACTTATTTTAATAGTAAACAGGGCTGTTGAAAACTAAATGCTCTTCTAAGCTACAAGCTGGCCTAGAATTCATTGATTTTTAATATAGTTCCTTAATGACCATAAATTTCATAAGTTCTGCAAAAAGTGTAGGAAAAGCCATTACTAAGAATAAATGTTTTATTTGGCCATCTTTCTTAATTGGGTAGAGTTGGAGAGTACTAAAAAGTGTGATTAATTAATTTAGAAGGAGACAGAACATGAGATCTGTTCAGGTACCTGGACAGACCATTCTTGGGATGAACTAGTAAGATTTAGATGCCCTGATATAAATCCTTCGTAAGTGTGGGCAGACACAGGGTGCCTGAATGGCTCTGTCTCTAAAGTGTCCAATTCTTGGTTTCAGCTCAAGCCATGATCTCACAGTTTTTGAGTTTAAGCCCTCAACAGGCTCTCTGCTGACTGCTCAGAGCCTGCTTTGGATTCTCTCTCCTTCCCTCTCTCTCTGGCCCTGTCCTCTTGTGCGTGCTCCCTCTCACTCTCTCTCTCTCTCAAAATAAACAAACAACAACAAAAATTTTTTAAAAAGGGCAGACACAGAGCTGCCACAGCCAGAATCAAAAGTCAACTTAGTCATTAAACAAATCAGGGTAGAAGGGATTTAAACACCATTCATGATTGTGATTTTGGGCCTGCACATCTTCAAATATAGTACTGACCATGCCTTGAGAGAATATCAGCCTACAAGGGAGCCCTGATGGGCAGCAAAGGTTTTTAAATCACACAGTACCTAGTGGGGCTCCTGACTCATGAAAGTCACAGGTAACGTGTCTAATCACATGACATGCGCCAGCACAGACAGCCAGGACCAATGAGGACAAACAGGCATGACTTACACACCAAGCTGGCTCTGAGAAACCAGTCTAGGCTGCAGCTTTATAGAACTTTCTAGCATACCAGGACGTACAACGGTAAACCGGGACACAGTCCGTACTTATGCTAACGCTGTCATGAACTCCTCAGGTGGCCTCCACATGAAATTGACTCACGCACACATCTCATTCTGATATGGCTGACTTTGTTCCCATGCCCGAAGCCACTCCAGCCACGTAGCACAGGGAGATGGGGCCACGCAGGTCATGTACACCCTCACTCCAGCCACGGAGTACAGGGGGATGGGGCCACGTGGGCCATCTACACTCTCACTCCAGCCACACAGCACAGGGTGATGAGGCCACGTGGGCCATCTACACCCTCACTCCAGTCACACAGCACAGGGTGATGGGGTCACGTGGGTCATGTACACCCTCACTCCAGCCAGCAGCACAGGGGGATGGGGCCACATCAGTCATCTACATCCTCAATCCGGCCACGTGGCACAGGGAGATGGGGCCACATCAGTCATCTACACCCTTAATCCGCCCACGTAGCACAAGGAGATGGGGCCACATCAGTCATTTACACCCTCAATCCGGCCACACAGCACAGGGTGATGGGGCCACGTGGGTCATCTACACCCTCACTCTGGCCTTGCAGCACAGGGGGATGGGGCCACGTTGGTCATCTACAACCTCCACGTCAAATTCAAGAGCAGAGTTCAGATCATAATATCTTTCTATATGGAGCTGTAGAGAAGATATTAATCCAAAAATGGGTATTGCACATCAAAATATTATTAAGGCCCAATCTAAAGTTATTTTGTAGGTTTCTGCTTTTGAGGGCAACCCTGACTATTTAAACATGTACAGACTGGCCAATCCCGCCATGAGGACTCCTTTTACCATTTTTCTCTACTAGGCACAGTTCTAAGCCCTTGGAATGGCAGAGAAGAAAACCAAAGAGAACTCTGAAGGGATGGAGTAGAAGGAAAGCTAATTCGGGACCCAGGACCAGAGAGACAGCACAGTGCCTGGTGCCTTCCTCACACAAACAGAAGGCCAACCATACTGGTGTTTACCAACCCTTGACCAGGCAAAAGAAGGTTCCAGATATGCTCATCCTTCTCTGGGATGCAAATGATATCCCTTTAACAACCTCAGGCAGCAAGGCAGATAGATGAAGGTTGTTCTAACAATGGTAAGTGTCCAGGGAAGGCCTTTACCTTCCTCATGAGCCTGGGTTCCCTTTACTGAGGAAAAATACCACAGTGGACAGAACAAAGGAGAGATCCAGCCACACCAGAAAGCCAATCGAGAAAGATCTTTGTCTCTGAACATCGGGGTCTGAGACTCTCCTCCCCTTCCAAATACACAGGCAGAGGGAGGGGGTAAGATGGGGGAGGAAGGGCTAGTAGGGGATCCCCCCAACTCCTCCCCTCCCAGAAGCATACCGGCCCCAGTAGGGATGAGGACAAGAGCCAATGGCACCAGATAAACCAAGCTGACCAAGATGGCATCTTCAAGTCTCTGATAACTAATGTGTCACTGGAACCTGAGCCCACAAAGTCTGCAAAGACCCGTGTGCTGAGCCTACCCAGGGTGACTGCCTGCTGGAAGGAGGGATCAATGTGTCCTCACATGGTAGACGGAACAACCAGTGTACAGGCATCGTGCTAAGAGCTAAGAAATCAAAACGTGAAGGAGAAAACATAACCAAAGGTCAGCACCTGAAATGAATCAAGCGTCACAATCATCTGACAAGGGCTTTAAATCACCTATCATGTAGAAACTTTAACAGTCATTTACAGATTCTCTGAAAACAGGTGAAAAAGTCTCAGGAAAGAAATGGAAGTTATAAAACTAGATGGAAACTATAGGACTAAAAAATTCAACATATATTAAGCCAAAAATTGCTGGAAAGCTGATGGTAGAGATGCATGATGACATCAGTGAACTTGAAAGTGCACGAATAGAATTCCGTACACTGAACAGAGAGAATATAAACTGAACAACAAACAAACAAAAACAAACCATAAACAGAGCTTCCAAGACCTGGGGGACAGAAACAAAAAGGCCAGACGTTGCATCTTCAGTGTCCCAGAAGGAGAGAAAGACCAGGGAGTGAAGGGTAGTAGAAGAAGTAATTGCTGAACACTGCTAAAATATGGTGAAATTCCTGGAAAACCTACAGATCTAAGAACTTGGTGACACTCAAACAGGATAAATCCAAACAAAACCACGCAAGAACATCTAACTGAATGTTTGAAAACTAGAGACATAGAACAAAATGTAGAAAAGAGTCAGAGAAAGGGATTCATTATTTACTCAAATTTGCCAATTTGAATGTCAGTGGATCTCCTGACCACTGGAGGCCACAAGGAAGTGTCAGAAAATTTTTCAAGTTTTTGAAGAAAAGAACTGTCAACCATAACTTCTATATCCAGTGAATGTATTCTTTGGAAATATGAGGAAATTTTTTAAATGTCAGACAAATAATTTGCTGCTAATAGACCCAACTTTAGTGACTGGTTACATGAATTTCTTCAAAAAGAAAGGATAACCGGAGAAATCTGAAGCATCAAGAAAGGGAAGAATATACGAGAACATAAAGTATATTATTCTTTCATAATAAGTTCCAAAAAATCATTATTTAATGACTGAAATAAATATTTTAACACTGCTGATACTCAAGATAATGACATTTAAAATTTGGGAAGCTAAAGGGGTCTATGTGGAAGTGAGCTTAGATGGCAAAGTAGTAAACGTTGATACCGTTGTAACAGGATAAATGATGGCCATGTTAATGTGCATGTCCTAATCCATGACACCTGTGCATGTTATCTTGTATGGCGATAGTTTCTCCAAATGTATGTAAGTTAAGCAGTCCCAGGTAGGGAGATGGTCGTGGATTACCAAGGTGAGCTCTATGTGCCTTCAAAGGTATCCTCATAAGAAGGAGGCAGAGGGAGATTTCAGTCAGAAGAGAAGGAAGCAGTGTGAACTTGGAGGCAGAGCAGTAAGTGATGGGGCCATAGGCCAAGAAATACTAGCAGGCATCAGCTGGAGACATCTAAGAGTAGATTCTCCCTCAGAGCCTCTGGGGGTGTGTGTGGTCCTGCTGGCACCTTGGTTTTGGCTGAATGAAAGTGATTTAGATGTCAGTCCTTCAGAACTATAAGAATATATGGGAGTATAGCTCAGGGGTAGAGCATTTGACTGCAGAAATATAAGAATATAAATTCACCAAATTTGTCATAATTTGCTACAGCACTAATAAGGAATGTATATGTCTGTAGATATATAAATAACAAATGTGTATCATAATACCCATAGTAACCACCTTGAAAGCTTTGGAGTCCTTAAAAAATGTTGAAGTAACCCACAGTAAGGCAAGAAAAGAAAAGAAAGAAAGTAAAAGAAACAGCATAATAATAGAAACAAATAGAAATCAAATAATAAAATGTCATATGCAAACACTATCTGTAATAATTTTCAATATAAATGGTCTAAGTCATCAAAAGACATGGTAGTGCAGAGTCAACAAAATCATGAACCAACTACATGCTGTTCACAAGAAAACACATTTTAAAGTCAAGGACTTTGTTTTGATTTGATTAAGTTTTGATAAAGTAGACTTGAGAACAAAAATATTCTAGAGACAAAGTGGGATGTCATACAATGATAAAATCACTGATCCACCAGGAAGACACACAAATTCTAAATGTGTATACAACAAACATCAGAACTTCAAAATATATAAAGCAAAACTCATAAAGCTGAGGCAAGAA
This sequence comes from Proteles cristata cristata, assembly GCA_017311185.1. Lineage (NCBI taxonomy): Eukaryota > Metazoa > Chordata > Mammalia > Carnivora > Hyaenidae > Proteles > Proteles cristata. The sequence goes on from JAESUZ010005014.1 coordinate 134,560, forward strand.
ATAGACAAATCCACAAATACACTTGAGGACTTTAACAGCTCTAGTTGAAAAACTAGACAGAAAATCAGGAAGGTTACAGAAGATCTAAACAATACAATTAGCCATCAGGATCTCACTAGTTTAAAGAACACTATACCCAACAGCAGCAAACACATGTGACTCATAAGCTCCTCTGGAATGTTCACCAATATAGACCACATTATGGGTCAGATAACAGACCTCAACACATTTAAAGAAACAAACAATGCTACTGAATGTATTCTCCGACCACGGTAGAATAAAAATAGAAAGTCTTAACAAAAAGGCAAAAGAAAAATTTCTAAACACATGAAAACTAAATAATACATATCCATGATCAAAAGAATACTCAAATGAAACAAAGAAAAGAAGAAAAATGAGAACAAAACATATAAAAAAGATATCTTGGATACAGCTAAAGCAGTGCCAAGAGGACAATTCATAGTACTAAAAATTAACAACATTAGATAGGAGAAATGAAAAGAAATAATTACCTAAGTTCTTACCTCCAGAAACTACAAAATATATAGGAAAATAAACCCAGAGGAGCAAGAGAGGAGTATGAAAAATATCAGAAATAAATAAAATTGAAAATAGAGGAAAAATATAAAAAAAGAAATATAAGCTATTCCTTTAATATTATCCATGTAATTGATAAGCTTCTAAGAAGACTGGAAAGGGTTATAGAAAGGGAAAGGGAGAGGAGACATTCATCACCAATAAAATAGTGGTCATTACTACAAATTCAGCAGTCATTAATGACATTAAGCATGATGAGTAAATATTATAAACAACTTTAGCCTCAGACATTTGACAGCTTATAAAAAATGAACCAATTACTTGAAAACCATAAACTATCAAAATTCAACCAAGATGAAATAATCTGAACAATCCTATAACCACTATAGACACTAATGCTGTAATTAAAAAACTCCCTCAAAAGAAATCTGTACACCCAGAAATTCACTGGAGAATTCTACCAGTGTTTTACAGAAGAATTAACATAAAATTTCCATCAACTCCTCTGGAAAATAACAGAGGAAGGACTACTTCTCAAGTCATTAAATGAGACCAGAATTACTATCATGTCAAAATTAAACAGAGAGAGAAGGAGGGAGGGAGGGAGGGAGGGAGGGAAAGAGGAAGGGAAAAAGGGAAGGGAGGGAAGGAAAGTAGGAAATAAGGAATTAGAAACTACAGATCTATATGTCTCATCAACTTAGAGAAACATATGCTCAATTAAATAATAGAAAACTTAATCCAATAACGTGTAAGGAGAATTATTCTCCACCTCAGAGTGGAATTGATTCCAGGCATGTAAGGCTGGTTCAACATTCAAAAGTTAACTAATGTAACCCACAATATGAACTAGCTAAAAAAAGTGAAATATATACTCATATCAGTTAACACACACACAAAATTGATAAACTGCAAGAAATATTATATTTATGAACTGGAAGGCTCATTTCTCTCCCAACTGTTGAACAAATGTCATGCATTTCCTATCACAATCCCATCAAGAACTTTATAGTCATATACTAGCTTATTCTAAAACTGATATAGAATGGCTCAGATCCCAAAATAGCTAAAAGGACTAAATAAGAAAATCAGACTCTATCAAATTGACACCCAAAGCAGAAGCTATGGTGAGAAAAGTTTATAAATCAAATCTAATCAAAATTTAAAAGTTTGCTCTGTGAACTGGGGCGCCTGGGTGGCTTAGTTGGTTGGGTGTCCGACTTTGGCTCAGGTCATGATCCTGCGATTCGTGGGTTCGAGCCCCCGTCTGGCTCTGTGCTGACAGCTCAGAGCCTGGAGCCTGTTTCTGATTCTGTGTCTCCCTCTCTCTCTGACCCTTCCCTGCTCACGCTGCCCCTCTCTCTCTCTCAGAAATAAATAAAACATTTAAAAAAGTTAAAAAAAAATTGCTGTGTGAAGACAAATATAAACAAGATAATAATAAAAATTTAAAAAAAAATAAGTAACAAACTAAGGGGAAATATTTGCAAAACACGTATTCTATAAAGAACTACTATCTAGGGGCACCTGGATGGCTCAGTCGGTTAAGCATCCGATTTTGACTCAGGTCATAATCGCAGGTTCATGGGACTGAATCCTGCGTCGGGCTCTGTGCTGACAGCTCAGAGCCACTGACCCTCCCCTGCTCATGCTCTCTCTCTCTCAGAAATAAATAAAACATTATTTTTTAAAAAAAAAAGTGAATAGGAATCATTTTGAGTTCAAATACCCATTGAGCAGGCTGCTGTCTACATGACCATAAATTAAAGCTCTCGTTTTCATGGAAACGATGCTTTGTCACAAGACTGCCATGAGCCAACAAAGGTACAGACCGATTCAGTAAATGACAGTTCAATCTCTCTCTGGCTTCCTCCTTTCCAGTACATTCCATTTCCAAAGATGACACAGAATGCTGCTGAACCCTGCATGACTTATGGTATTAAAGCAAGAGTAATGACTCTAGTGATATAATAGTATCTTCTTGTTGCACTGTCCTTCTAATGTTCTAAAACCAATTTTTTTTTTAAATCAACTCTTCCAGGGGTGCCTGGGTGGCTTAGTCGGTTAAGCGTCCGACTTTTGCTTAGGTCATGATCTCGCGGTTCGTGGGTTGGAGCCCCACGTCGGGCTCTGTGCTGACTGTCAGCTCAGAGCCTGGAGCCTGTTTCAGTCTGTGACTCCCTCTCTCTCTGACCCTCCCCTGCTTACGCTCTCTCTCTCTCTCTCCTAGAAATAAATAAAAAACAAAACAAAACAAATAAATCAACTCTTCCATTTAAAACAAGTCTTTGAGATTGGAAGGCATACAGCAGGGACTCAGGCATGTGGACATGTAACTGGTTGTCTCTTATTGTTTTAAATGTCCTTATCTCCCCCAAGGAGAGAATAACTTTGCCTTTGCATTAATTTGATGTCAAAAACGCACAATACAAACTTGAAATGCTTTGGACTGATGATTCATGGGAAAGAGGTCCCTAGCTCTTCAGGTTAACAGTGTGTAAAGAAAGACATGCATTTCTTGGCTTCTTAGAGAAAATAGCCACAGTCAGTCAATACTGAAGATATAACGAGCAGAACATCTGGGAAATGACTCAGGTTGGCGGGGCCCCGAGTTGGCTGGAACTCACCCCGCTCATCTCCAGCAGATGCTACAGGTGACCTCTCCATCCCTTGGGACCTATGGCTTCTCTTCTGTAGGAAGTCAGCCTCCGAACACAACTTCCCAAGGGCCCCCAAAATTCTGGCCCGCCTGCCTTCCCAGACCCCTCAGACACAGCTCATCTCCCAAGCCCAACACGCTGGTGTCCAGTGGTCAATTGGCTTCCCCACTGCTCGGTAGCTGGGGTAGAGAAGCTGGACACTGTAGCCCGCCCAGAGGGGGTCCTGCTCTGCTAACCCTCTCCGGGACCCCAGCGAAGGCTTCCAGCCTCTGTCTCCTCCACTTCTCGTCATTCCCTCCAAGCCTCCCTGAATCCTACTACGATGTCTGAGTTGCAATAATGTTTTTTATCAAAGAATCTAGCAAGGAAGCCCCCGGATAAAGAGGCAGCAATAGAAAGCTAACATGGGTAAAGTCTGATTTGTGCTATCAGCTGCACCCCTGCACACAGCAATGCCATTAGGAAAATGAGAATATGATGAAAAATGTTTGTGATCGTGTGATCCCAAGCTTCCAAGAACCTAACGAGTGCCCTGGATAACTGATCATAAAAGCACGGGATTTTACCTAGAAAGCCCTTAAATAGCTGTCTTCATGTACTTATTCCTAATGCAACAGCTCAAGCTTTTCTCCAAAGCACTGAGATGTACATGATAGACTCCTCTGATGGTATCAAAGATATACAAACATGGAATTATCAGTTTTCAGTGTCTGCTTCTTTATAGCTCTTCCACAGTCTTTTAATAAAAAGAGACTGATGCCCTGTGGCTCAGGACCTGCTGATAACAGCAAGGAGACGTGGCCATGGTCGTACCAGGGGTTTGGGAAGCTTCTAGAAACAAGTAGCAGCTTTAGCAATAACAGATAAACTGACCATAAGAAACAACGGGCACCCTTAGCAGTTAATCCACAAATCCAGCTGGGCGGAGGCAATGCTACTTGCCCGCAGACCTCCCAAGTTTGGCTACTCATCCCCTGAGAGGCACGGACATTTAAAACCTATAACCCAAAATTAAAGCAATCTCCGGGCCACCGATTGCTGATAACCGAAAAGGCCAGAGGGAACCCCAGATGCAATTCTTCTGCAAATTAAACTCAAGACAGTTATCAATATATATTCTTGGATAGATCTCAACAGAGATTTGTTAAATAAGTTATTTAATTTTAAGCCTGTCCCTCCGTAAAAATAACCTGTGTAATCCATCGGTCTCTTGAGAAGATAAGATTATTAAAAGGGACTCCTAAATTCAGTTGTTCTCTTGCTGTGCCAAGAATGTTAGGAAACTAAAAAGCCATTAGCAGGATCTGGACATTTTAAAACCATATTTAAGATGAGCTGGTGAGGCCACTTCACTCTCTAAATTTTTCCTGAGTATCGAAGACTAGAATTCCATCTCCCGCCCACCCCCCCTACACACAAAGGGGAAACCTATAATAGACTGAGCCTAAGGTAGCAAATACCAGTCTCCCATAAAGAAATTTCTTAACTCATATTTTTTCTGAAATCTGCACCATGAGATCCAACGACTTCCTCCCTTGTCTGGTACAGAACTGTCCCCATGTATCTGCCTCTCTCCAGAGAGAGTTCCAGCTCCGTGCTGAGAATACTGTCTAGCATATAAGCCCTCAGAAATACCTGTGTGTATTCCCTACAAGTACCTGTTTGTTTGAAGACACCAGCTGTGGTCTTCTCCCTGTTTTCTTTCTTTTTCTGTAATTTTGTCTACTAAGGAAATCTATCAGTGGCTTCTCTTTTCTCCACTGCCGCTGATTAAATGCCCAACTGATCTTTGTTACATTATGTTTCCCAAAGGGCACCTCAGTTTGATTCAACTGGCTATTTAGAGTTTCATTTATAGATCTGAGCTATTGAGAGGAAGTTCTAATAACACTTATGTCAACATAATACATAGTTTGCTGTTGCTCTCTTAACAACAAATAGCACTAAAAAAACAGGTCCATGACTCCAGATCTTTAATAGTGACCTAAGGGATTTTATAGGGCATTACTTTGCTCCGTTTATATTTCATATTTTGCATTTATTTAGAATTTTCTCTCACTTACTTTGGTGACATCCTTTCGTAAATTAGCTGTTACGGTAATAAAAAAGCTACTTCACTCGTGGGTTACATTTCTTAGCCGTGCAGCACTTTCACATGCATTATTTCATTCTGCTCCCTGCCACAGGCAGGGGGCCTTTATTATACATATTTCACAGGCATGAGAACTGAGGTACGGAGAGGTAAAGTGACTTCCCTCAGGGTCACAGAGACAGTTCATGGCAGAACTAGAGCCAGAAACTCCATCTTCGGCCTCTGGCCCCCTCCCTGCCCATTCTGCTCATGCTCACAAACCACAGCAGGCCAAGGCTGGGCAGGGCGATGGGTGAAGGAAGGGACCCACCTCTTATAAATAAATTCATTTTCTGACAAGTAATTTGGCAAAAAAAAGGAGTAACTATTTGGCGAGGGTGTGGGAAGAGGAACATGCATGAGAAGAGACTGATGGAAACTTTTAGGGGGATTGTTGGAAATAAATGACAATGTCAATGATGTCACCTGTTCCCCCTGCAAATCACCTCCTGCAATTTCTGTTGAGGGCACACAGGCATGCAGACTCATCTACCGCGCACCTGCTCATGAATGTCAAGGGCGCAGTAGGCAGGGGAAAGTGAGAGGCTCCGTGAGAATCCCTCAGAAAACATGGGATGTCCATGTGTAAGAAACAGACACAGGAGAACAGTTGGGTTTACACACCTACAGACATACTGCTCACGCTAGTATGTGCATATCCAACATGTACCAAGTTTACGGGGTGGGATAACCCCTCCAACCTTGTGGTAGAGTCCCCTCCCTGAGGAACGTGGTGAGAAAAGACCTCAAGATAAGGGAAGGCTCCCTGGCTTCATGACACGCCTCACAGCCCAGGGATGTGAGACCACCAACCACACTGTATGCCTATACCCTACGCATATATGGGAGACAAAGAAGTCAAAAATGCATAGAAGACTACACCGCATGGTGTTCAGGATGCAGTTCTCCGGGTCTGAACCCAACTGAGCCAGTGCCCGCACAAATAAAGTGGCTTCCTAGAAAGAAGAGCCTTGGTGTCACAACAACTCTCTGCGTGAGAATTCTGCTATAATCTACCAAAGTCTAAGTCTTACCGTTTATAACGTGAGGAGACTATAAACCCCCAACTTACAGGATGAAGGTGAGGACCAGTTAAGATAATGCGTATTAGGTGCTTAGCATAGTACATGATATATGAGATATTCAATAAATATTAGCTGTGATACTGATACTATTATTATAATTACCATCATAAATCACCAGTCAGTAACATGATTTTAATCAGTAGTAGTTGTGGTAGTGATTGACACATGGGAAGATGAGGTGGAGACACGTTCACACAGAAAGATGCCCCACATATAATAAGTGATAAAATAATAATAAACGACAAAAACATGTTCCCAGTGTGGTCAGAATATGGCCTCTTTAGTTTTTACTGTATTGCATTGTATTGCAGAGTGCTGTATTTAAGATTATTTATTTTGATAGAGAGAGAGACAGAGAGACAGAGAGAGAATGCAAGCAGGGGAGGGGCAGAGGGAGAGTGAGAGAATCCCAACGAGGCTCCATGCCCGATGCAGAGCCCAACACAGGGCTCAGTCTCACGAACTATGAGATCATGATCTGAGCAGAAATCAACAGCTGGAGGCTTAATGGACTGGCCACCCGGGCGCCTCAATGACCCATCCATTTGTTAAATACATGGGCAGCGTGTTCACCCACAGCACTTTTGTAACAAAGTGAATATCCTCATAAGCACCTGCTAAATATTAGAATGAGGGGGTATAATGGCCAGGGCTGCTTTGTTCCTGTTGTTGTTTTGTTTTGTTTGTTTTGTTTTGTTTTGTTTCTGGCAGAATAATAAGTTGAGGGTGTCAGGGGCAAGCTTCCCCACACATAAAAAGGAAACTAATGGGGCACCTGGGTGGCTCAGTCGGTTAAGCGTCCGACTTCGGCTCAGGTCATGATCTCACAGTTTGTGGGCTCGAGCCCCGCATCGGGCTCTGTGCTGACTGCCAGCTCAGAGCTTGGAGTCTGTTTCAGATTCTGTGTCTCCCTCTCTCTCTGACCCTCCCCTGCTCACACTATCTCTCTCTCCCTCTCTCAGAAATAAATAAAACATTAAAACTTAAAAAAAAAAAAAAAGGAAACTGAGCAAAGCACACGTAAACTGAAAAAAGAGAAAGGTGAAACTTTGCAGAATGACCTCCATTTAGAAAAGAAGGTTCTGGCTCAGTAGTGGGGGTCACTGCATGAAGCTATGGGCACAGGTACTTAAGACACTTTCCTTGGTGCTGGAAATCTGGACGACTCTGGACTCCCCCAGACCACGGTTTCGGCTGGGAGAGGACAGGTCCCATAAGAGTGACAGAACTGTCCTCAAGGCCCAGCTCTGCAGGCAGGTGAGGCTTCCTGGGCGCAGCAGGGCAGGGCAGGCTGAGAGCCCGGGCTGGTGGCAGAGAGGGACCCATGTGCGCCTGTTTACGTCAAGGCTGTGACTGTACTTTTCAGGACTCTGGACACAGAGGCGCACAGCCTATTCCCCGGTGCTGTTTCCCGACAGCCTCCTTGCCTTCAGCACATGGTCTTACAGACCGCACGAGCTCCAGCAAGATCTACGGCCTTATTCTAGAAAATACTTTCATTTCCCGAAACACTGATAAAAAAAGAAACTGAAATAGATGAAAGATACTCCTGAATTGGTTCTCCTGTGACATCAGACTTGAACAGAGTGAGCTTAGCGAGGATGCAGCCTGGCCGAGCAGATGGCCGCGTGCTTGGTAGGGGGTGGGGGGGCCCACGGCCGTACTTACACGTACAAGACGGTCCTGGCGTCACCTACTTTTCCGGCGTCGCCCACGGTGAGGGTGTCATAGCCTCGTTCCAGCTCAAACTCCTCGAATGCAAGCTTGATGACCTGGATAAAGCAAGGGCAGAGATTATGCTCTGGCATCACACAAATTCTCCATGACTTTACACAGTGCAAATACTCAGTTGCAGCACACATTTTTGTTCCTAATTCCACTGTATTTCAAACAACTTTAGGTGTTTTAATAAGTAATTCTATAGATATGTGTATACATTTGAGAACTCGCAGTTACAGAATTTTATAGAATTCAAAACTGCTGTCACTTCAAAGATATTATCAGTTCTAAAAGTGAAAATAACCCATTTTATGCTTTAAGTCAAATGTCTATCAAATATTTATTTTAACATTTACAGTGCTTGGCAGGACCAAAATATAACTTCATATAAGCTAAAGAAAGTGTTCATTAATTCTTTTAATATACCTCATATGTTAATTCTTTTAGTATTTCTTTTAATATATTTTGAGGACACCCAAAACACTCTGAAATAAATATTTTAGAGTAATGTATGCAGATTTTATGTAATTATCCATATTAACATATAAAAACAATCTCCTGAGGCTAGAAAGTTTTCTCCTACATTTAACCTTGCAAAGCCTTGAAGCTTTATTGTTATAAAGAACACTTTGTCATGGTGATTGACCCCATGCCAACTAGACAAGACCGGTTTATGTCAGATACACCCATATATTAGGATTCTCTGGACTTCTTTTTAATAGAGCCAAGATCCTTTTCTCCAGAAGGGAAAAATGCTTTCTTTGGTGACCAATAATGTGATCATGGAGACAGGGAGTCAGAGATGTCACAAAATTAGGCTAGAATCCTGAATGACAAAGAGAATAAGGAAATGGGGAGTTGGGTGGATGGTAGATAGTGACAGAGAGAGAGAGAGAGAGAGATGATAGATAAGAGAGGCAGATACAGATAGTAGATTGGTAAGAGATACAAAGATCAATCAATAGAGAGATGAAAGAGACAGGTGATGGAGAGGATAGGAAAAAGTGATATAGTGGTGCCTGGGTGGCTCAGTCAGTTGGCGTCCGACTTCAGCTCAGGTCATGATCTCGCAGTTCATGGGTTTGAGCCCCACACTGGGTTCTGTGCAGGCAGCTCAGAGCCTGGAGCCTGTTTTGGATTCTGTGTGTGTGTCTCTCTCTCTGCCCCTCTCACACTCATGCTGTCTCTCTGTTTCAAAAATAAATAAAAACTATAAAAAATTAAAAAAAAAAAGAAAAAGTGATAGAGACAATAAACAGATAAACACAAATTATAGATAGATAAATAGACAAATAGAGGAGATAGATACATGGAGAGAGGCTGGAATCAAGAGAGGAAGACAGGACAGGGAGAACAGAAACCATAATTTTAATGGGACCTATTTCAGAGTAGAGCTAAAACTCTGGAATCTTATAAAAAGTGTCAAATGGCTATTTGTTAGACCTGATTGTTAGACCCATAAGGACGGGATGTGCGGTTCCCAAAGGAAGGTAGACCTCCGAAGGATATCCAAGTTAATGTGTGCCGTCCTGAGCAGGCTCTAAGCAGGTGTTCTTCCAAGCAATGCTAATATGGAACACGTTAATTTTGCTATTTGAAATTCCTACTAAAATTAGTGATACAGTCTTATGATTTATTTAAAAAGTCTACCCTTTCAAATTGCAGTGTTTTCCTGAATACATTACTTCAGCAATCTGCTGTGAGACAGTGTGAGGCGGACGGCTCGCGCAAACCAGCGTTAATATCGCATATGACGCTTAGGACCTGAGGTTGGCTTTACATCATGTTTTCTTTCCTGGGGGTCTGTTCGTAAGTGACCACGGTCCATGAAGAAGAGAATAAAGGAAGTAAAGAACCATGGAGACAGCAGCTTTGTTCCCAGCACCTTTGGACATATTTACTCAGACCTGCCTCCTGTAACACCCTGCAGAGAAGCAATGAGAATCCATTCTAGCCTAAGGGTCATCGTTGGATGGCTTGTAATGGGCCACAGACAGGGGGTCTCACTGGATCACTGTTTTCATTAGGTGTGTAAAAATGGTCATTTTGTGATTCTTCTAAGCCAAGGCAAAGGGAATCTGACAGGCTTTTGTTGGTGGTTAGCCTCAACGATCAGCCAGAGTCTGGTGTCAAGGGATATTCTTTATTCTATGCTATTAATGCTCCCTAAAGAGAAGATGTAGACCCAATGTTGGTCAAAGAACCTAGAGTGTGTCAGACAGTATGGGATTCTATAAATAGCCTACCTGGTATTAACACAGAGGTATACATTTGTAATGAAACTTGGCATCATTTTCAATCAGGGATGGGCAGAGATGCAAATAAAAATGACATTGAGTGAATACATTTGTAGGAAAATTATAAATACGTAAGGTGCACACCATGACGGTGTATATACGCATACACGGTGAAATGATCACTACGGTCAAGCTCATCAACGCACCCTTCACGTCGTTCCATGTTTTGTGTGTGGTGAGACACCTGGAGTGCAAACTTCCTGTGAACTTCTGGCGCTCAGTACAATGCAGTCACCTACGGGCACCACTCTGCACCTTGGTCACTCCACTCATCCGACAGAATGGCAACTCTGGCCAACGTCCCTCCATGTCCATCACTCCCTGGCCCCCGCTCATCACTGTCCCACTCAATGCGACTACGGATTGACCTGTTTTAGATTCCACAGACAGTGGGGCGTTGATCTTTTTGTCTTTATATGTCTGTCTCACTTCACTTAGCATAATGTCTTCCAGGTTCATCCACACCATTAACAAACGGAAGTACCTCCTTTTTCTAAGACTGGATAATACTCCTGTGTACATGAACGCACATTTCTTTATCCACTCATGTGCAGATGGACACTCCGCTTGTTTTCCTATCGAGGCCACTGTGAATACGAACGATGCTGAGATGGTTTGGGACAGTGAATGACCCAGTGACATTTAGCCAAAGTGGTTTCTTTAGCTCCTTAGACACAGGCACACCTTCCACCCCGCCTTGTTCCCTGCAGATGGCCACCTCCACATGCTGCCACGGCTCTGTCCATGGCTGTTTCTCGGTGGTGCCTCACCTGCTCACTCTGTCCAACAAAGCCCACCTTTGTGTCAACACTGCTGTTTCCCTGCAATGTTCTGTCTTTTGGAATCCTCACGGGCTTCTCTTCCTGCCTGCCTCACACCCCCACGGTCAATGCCACGAGAGCAGGAACTACACTTCCTCCACCTGCTGAGGCCAATAAGTGAGTCAGTCTCTGGGGACTTACTGAAAGCTCCGTCCACGCAGGCCACATGCTTGGGATGAAAACAAAGAGGAGATGGGTGAGGTTTTAGTCTTCAAAGAAAACTGAAAGTCTGCTGGGGGTGTTTTGCTAAATACAAAGTCATTACCAGGCTTCTACCTGTTACAGATTAAAATCTCTAACAGATAAAATAGGAAGGGGTAAGACACAGTAAATAAAAACTAAAGACAGAGTTCTAGACTTAAAAAAATTGAAAACCCACAGAGGATATTTTGATAAGTATAGAATAATTATAGAAGTTAACATATACAAGTAAAGATTTCTTAGTGACAATAGATGAAATCATTTACTTTCCAATCTCCAAACAAAATCTCAGGTTGGTCAGAAAGGGATGCTTCTCACTCTGGATTTTGGTATCATCTTTAAAGTATCTTCTTGGTATTTTGTAATATTATGTATTTTTTCTTTTGCAAATTCTAACGATCTCACTGTTGTAACAGAGTTGGTCTGAGTAACTCCTCCTAATGAGATTTTTTTTTTTTTGCATTAGCAAGTGTATCAAAACTCCCATAGACTCTCTGAGAATAAACTATCCTCTGTTTAAACACTTCTAAGTCAAGTGCTTCTAAAGTATGTATAGAAGACTTGTTTCTTAACCTTTGCAAAAGAAACATAAATCAATATCTACAAAATATGACCCAGAGTGACCTTACACCCATATGTTTATCTTCTGGGAACAAATAAAAACATATTTAAGTATTAAATCCCTACATGATTCTTCCCTTTCTCTCTTTCTCTATGCTTCCATTTGTTCATTAATTCCTCAGTTATTCATATCTTCAAGGCAAATTAATGTCTGGGCCCTCTATCACAAACCCAGCTTTGTGCACATCATTTGTATAAGTACACTTTAAAAACACCGCTACCACCACACAGGCCAGTGATGTGCTTATCACCAAAGGGCTTCTTAAAAGAGTGAGGTACTAAATCAATTGTCCTGAATGCTAAGTTTTATCGGTACAAAAACACATTTCAAGACAAAGTAGAACCATTTAAATTGGGCACCAGTTGCTCTTAAAATTTGAATTAGCATCAGAAATGGTGGGGAGAAGAAGGGCTGAAAAGACACCACATTTCCAGGTCCCAATTTAGTGTTCCTCTCCTGACCCCACACCAGAGGTAGACAGCAGTGTCTCGCATAAGGGGGCCACCCCACACACCACCGAGCAATGCTTTCTACATGCAAGCCCATGTGTGGGAATATGGCTGTGCCACCAGTCGCACCTAGGTCTATGGACTTAAAGGTTTCTTGGGCTGTAGGAACACATGATGTGCTTTCCTGTGAAAGGGTGTTGAGCAAATTAAAGCAGAAACAGTGGCTGATGATGAATTTTAAATAAACCTGCATAATCTCTGTTTTCTTTTACTTTGTTCTTATGAGTTGGAAGGGAAGATCTGCCAAACTGATACAAACCAACCATAATGGGATTTGTATTGTTTTAGACACAGTATAACAAATTGGAGTGGCCAATAAGTACAGGTTTTTACATGGAGTGCAGAGGGTTTTCAGAACACTGTACATACTCTGTCTGGTACTATAATGGTGGGTACACATTCACTTTTTCACACTCTCAGAATGAACAACGCCAAGAAGAGCCCTCATGTAGACCTTGGGCTCTGGGCAATGATGGCATCCATGTGGGGTCATCAGGTGCAACAAATGCACACCTGGTGGGGGTGCTGGTCATGAGTGAGGCTGTGCAGGGAGGGTGAGGGGGGACAGGAGAAATTTGTGGCTTCCTCTTAACTTTGCTGTGAATGTAAACCTGCTCTAAGAAGCCTGCATACATACATACAACTTCATATCCTTTTAAACAATGAATAGAATCCTTGAGTTTTATAAAAAGTTAACTTACAGATTTTATCTAATTAGAATGCTATTTTGTTATCAGAGCCTGGATAATTTGTTTTATATAATTAATTCAAATTGAATTCTAAAATCTTAAAAAATATCTCCAAACCCGGAGACTCTCTATATAAGTGTTTCCATACATGTCACCTGCCTCAATTCTGCTAGGAGGTTCCACACACTGTTTCTCTAACTAATTCATCTTCAGTATTCTTATCAAAGAGGCACAGAGGGACTTAAATTAGAATCAAAACAAAACCAAACCAAAATCTAACAGGGGTGTCTGGGTAGCTCAACTGGTTGAGTGTCCAACTTCAGCTCAGGTCATGATGTCCCAGTTAGTGAGTTCGAGCCTCGCATCAGGTTCTGTGCCGACAGCTCAGAGCATAGAGCCTGCTAAGGATTCTGTCCCTCTGTGCCCCCTCCCCTGCTTGTGCTCTCTCAAAAATAAATTTTAAAAAATAAAAAATAAGCAAACAAAAGGGATGGCACTTTTTCCTTCTTCGGTGTAACTGTGGAACAGCTCATTATACGTAAACACGTCGCACTCAACTCCGCCCCAAAGATAACCGCAGAGTAAGCAATGCACTTGTCGCCGGCACGTCCCCAGCTGCCCAGCTAGCTGGAGTCTCCACCCTGCAGCCAGCAGCGGTAGGCACTTGCTGGGCCGTCCAGACGGGTGGGGACAAGCACAGACAGCAGCACGGATCCTACCGAAAACGCGCCACCAGTGCTCCGACACACTGCACCCATCCAAGTGTTTCAGCTACGAGTGGAGTGCCATACTTAGCAGGGCACACGACTTTTGTCCAAAGCTCGGCTCCTTTAAGAACCGTTGAGATATTGCCACTGGATGAAATCTGATTGTTCCTGGAGCCAAGAGCTGATGTGGACACATTCGTGGAGATGAAGGGGTGCATTGGGGGCCTCCATTTTCCACACTGCTGCTAACCAGGCAAGGAGGGAAGAAGGGCAACTGGTGACCCCCCCAGGCAAGTCTTCTACCCTCTCTAGAAGTTCACTTCTCTGGGGCAAGAAGTAGCACCTGTTGCCCCACATCCTGTTTGCGCTAAGTCTTCCCGTATGAAAATTCTTAGGCTGGATGATTGACGTGAATAATCACCCCACGGAAGCATCTGTCACACAGCCGCTTTTAATGTGTGTACTTGTTTCAGGCTGAGGCCTCAAGTGCCCTCCAAAAGTCAGCGTCTTCCAAACACCTTTGCAGGTACACAGAGACATGGCCAAAAGTATGCACAAATGCACCGCCTTCCAAAGGCGCTGTAGCACTGACCGACTCATATCTAACCTCTAGCATATAATAATCTCTTTTCATTTTATTATTTTGTTATGTTTATTTATTTTTGAGAGAGAGAGAGAGAGACAAAGCACAAGCATGGTGTGTGTGGGGGGGGGGGCTAGGAAGAGAGGGAGACACAGGATCTGAGGCAGCTCCAGGCTCTGAGCTGTCAGCACAGAGCCCGACGTGGGGCTCAAGCTCACAAACCACGAGACCGTGACCTGAGCCGGAGTTGAACATTTAACTGACTAAGCCACCCAGATGCTCCTCTTTTTAATTTTATTTTAGAGACAGAGAGAAAGAGAGAGAATTGGGGAGAGAGACAGAGAGAGAGAGAGAGAATCTTAAGCAGGCCCCACGCTCAGCACAGAGCCTGAAGCAGGGCTCGATCCTATGACCTCGGGATCATGACCTGAATGGAAATCAAGAGTTGGACAGTGAACAGACAGAGCCACCCAGGTGCCCCTATAATAATCTTTTTAAAAGCACAGCGGGAACTGCTTTTTTCATGCTAAGATGTGACAAATCACATACTCATTTCAGCAGAAGCTCATGACTGCTCCGTTGACAGAGGAGTTCCTAAAGTTCCTTAGTCCTGCAGAATCTTGGCCATGAGGGGAAGCTGAAACCCCAACAGGCCACAGACTCCCATGGTGTGTGAATCAGGCTTAGTGATAAAATAGAGGAGTCACATACTGTTTCATCTCACCAGTAACTTAGAGTGTGTCATCTACGTTTTAATAAGTTTTTATCACAAACATTGTTCAAAGTGAAGGAGTTTTCTTGTTATGTCTATATAGTTACAAAATTGGGGTATCCAGCTCTATCCGAGGGCCAAATGGAATTAGATTTTTCTATGTATGTTCATGCTTCTGATATAGTGGCTTTTCACTAATTATTAATTGTTATCATTAATTTTACCATGCTTAATTCATGACAATTCCTTTCTTTTTCTTTTTTTCATTTTTTAAAAAATGTTTATTTTTGAGAGAAAGAAAGAGAGACAGTGTGAGCAAGGGAGGGGCAGAGAGAGAGGGAGACACAGAATCTGAATCAATCTCTAGGCTCCAAACTGTCAGCACAGAGTCAGCACAGAGTCCTCCAAATGCAGGACTCAAACTCATGAACTACAAGATCATAACCTGAGCCAAAGTCAGTCGTTTAACAGACTGAGCCACTCAGGTGCCCCAAAACTTAGTTTATGATGAATTAAGAGACCACCATATTCTTATAAAGCTATAATTAATTATATTTTATGTTCTTTCCAATTTTAATAATAAAATATTAATAAAGTACACCTAGTAGTAATATTGTGGGGATATATAATATATATATATATATTATATATTATATATATATATATTATCTGCTAAGTGGGTAGACCTTTAACATACTTATTTAGGTTAAAAACTACGCCTTTGTCCATAAATAATGAATATCAAAAGTCAGTATGCAACAATGCAGTAGAAGCCAATTCTTTTTTTTTATCAGCAACTATTTTTTTACAAATAGTTTCTTGTCAAATTGCTTTCCATATAACACTCAGTGCTCATCCCCACAAGTGCCCCCCTCCATGTCCATCTCCCCCCTCCCCCCCGCATCCATCAGTCCTCAGTTTGTTTCTCAGCATTCAAGAGTCTCTCATGGTTTGCCTCTCTCCTTTTCCCCCACCATTTCCCCCCTTCTTCTCCCCCATGGTCCAATTCTTATGAAATGTACAAAAACATATGAAATGCCTGCAGATTCCAGCACTGAACTGTATACATCCTCCTTCCTTAGCTGGTGTTTTTCACTGGTAACTGGGAGTCAGACCAAATGCTGTATTAAATATACTGCAAACTGTTACCAACTATCCTTTAAATCCAGCCAGTAACGCTGACACCTCCAGAAGCAGATGACGGGTATTCAGATAGGTGACATGCTGAGATATGAAAAGCTCATTAGCAAAGCTACCATCACAGTTAGAAACAGGGAAAGTAGCTGATTTGAATTCCCAATATTCCTTGAAATGTTAATGGGAGAAAATCTCAAGGAACGTAGTTTGGCCAAATTGAACATGGTGTGCTTCCCAAAAACATAGCTGTGTCCCCTATATCCTGGCCTCCAGTCAGACATCGGATGTTGTCATACATGATGCACGTACTATTCGAGTATTTTAGCAATAATGTGGAAGCCAGAGATTATAAACCAGAATACTAACATTCTGCTTTTATAGTGCCTGGCCCCCAGAAAAAGGCTTTAAAATACAGTGACTTATTCAGCAAATTAAGTCATTAAAATCTCACAAGGGGCACCTAGGTGGCTCAGTTGGTTAAGTCTCAGACTTCAGCTGAGGTCATGGTCTCGCAGTTCATGAGTTCGAGCCCCACATCAGTCTCTCTGCTCTCAGTACAGAGCCCGATTTGGATCCTCTATCCCCCAACCCCACTTGTGTTCTCTCTCTCTCAATAAATAAATATTTAAAAAATCAAATCTCTCAAAATATTTAAGATAATAAAGTCCAAATCCCATACCTACCATTTTCCACCAAAGTTTTAAGGTAAGAAATGTGCATTAAATAGCTATGGTCACTGCCCTGAGCCTGCTGACATTACTACTGTGGAAGACAAATTATTATCGGAAACAAATGAGGGCATTACATATAATAAATCAAACTTTTCTTAGTTTTTCAAAAATTCCTCTCTTATTTCATTCACTAAACACAACAAATGAAGGGGTTCTGCAGGCTGAGGTCAGCCAGGTTACACGGTCTCGGTTAGGAGCAACGCAGGCTGGGCTGGGCGGTCCCGGGGACGTGGCGGCAGGGCCAGTTGGGGTGTGACTTTGATTTTAATGAGATACAAGCTAATCCCTAGATGGGAAGGAAAACTACATTAAGAATATGAATAGAGGCTGGGGGACCTGGTGGCAGGAAAACCACGGAACTCAAAGACATTTGCTCACATGTTTTCAATAGACAGTGAGGAGAGGTCAGCAGTAGAATATAAGCAAATGTTGATGGTGAAATCTTGATTTTAAGGAGACTTAAAATATAATATTCTGACAAACTTTGTTTTCAGAAGTAGAAAATGAAAGCAAGGAAAGACAAAGGACTTATTTTGCAATTATTAGGAAAATATTTAGAAATCCAATGGGGAATTCCTGAGTCTTGAGTTGGTGATTTTTAGGTTTTATTTCCACATTCACATAGAAATAGAGGAAGATAAGAGTAGAAGTTGTAAAATACAACTCCATTTTCAGAAGTATTTCTTAACTTTTCTTACAAAATGTTCATTTTTAAAGTATTGCTTTGAAATTTTTGGCCTACTGTCATTCATTTTGGTTTGGTTTGGTTTTCCAATCCCGATCTCAAATGATTTAATACAGTACAGACGTAGCAATTATTTCCTATATGACTAGTTCAAGTCTCTGATAATTAAACATTGCCACAAACTCAACACCAAAAAAAAAAACAGAATCCAATTAAAAATGGGCAGAGAACCTGAACAGTTTTCCAAAGAAGACATCCAGATGGCCAACAGACACATGAAAAGATGGTCAACATTACTAATCAAAAGGGAAATGCAAATCCAAACCACAGCAAGATTTCACCTCACACCTTACAGAATGGCTAGAATCAAAGAGACAAGGAAAAGACCAGTGTAGGTGAGAATGTGGAGATACACGAACCTCTGTCCACTGTTGGCGTGTATGAAACTTTGTGTGCCCACTGTGGAAAACAGTAAGAAGTCTCAGTGAACAATTAGAAATAGGAATACCATATGATCCAGTAGGTCGGCTAGTGGGTGTTTAATCCTCATAATCCCCACTAATTTGAAAAGCTATGCACACTTCTGTTTATGGCAGGATGATTTACAAGGGGCAAGCTAACAGAAGTAACCCAAGGGTCCACAGATGGATGGATAAAGAAGAGGCCTACACATACATCAGAATACCATGTGGCCAAAAATAGATGAGATCTCGACCTTTGCAACAAGGTACATGGAGCTAGAGTGTAGTATGCTGAGCGAAACAAGTCAGAGAAAGCCAGATTCCACAGGATTTTACTTATATGTGGAATTTAGGACAAAAGAAAACAAAAAAGCAAATGACCAAACAAACCAACAAAAGCAGTAACAGACTCATAAACACAGAGAACAAACTGATGGTTCCCAGAGGACAGGGGATGGGGGGTGACAGGGAAAACTGATTAACTTTAATGGCTTTTTTTTTTTAATGTTTTATTTATTTCTGAGAGGGAGAGAGACAGCATGAGCAGGAGAGGGGCACAGAGTGAGAGGGAAACACAGAATCCGAAACAGGCTCCAAGCTCTGAGCTGTCAGCACAGAGCCTGATGCGGCGCTCGAACCCATGAACTGTGAGATCATGATCTGAGCCGAAGTCAGCCGCTTAACCGACTGAGGCACTCAAGCGCCCCTGTTATGATTAACTTTAAATAGGAGAAATAATTTGGTAAATTGGGTGTTTTGTTTTAGAAAAAATGTGTGAAACAGAAAACCGAATTTAGGTGTTTAGCTGTGATTAAGTATAAATTGCAGGAGCCTTGGTAATTTGAAATGTTACTCTGTCAGAAGAATTTTTTAACTCCTCTTTTAATACACTTTTTAGAAATTTTCAAAGTAGGGAAAAGTATGCAATGATAGAGCGGTAGGATTGATGTAAGTATTTATTAAAAAAATGAAATGTTCTGAAAAATAAAAGTGTTGTACATACCACAGTACCAGGAAATAAAAGTGGTCAAAATGGGATGTTCCCTAAGGAGCCCATCTCATCGGACTCAGCGAAGTCTATAGAATTCAAGTGTATCAATAATTTCTCCTCCCTTTGCACACACATGCACACTGCACGCACCACACACCAGACACACACACCACATACGTCCCCCCACATGCACACTGGGTTTCCTGATTGAAAAAAAAAAAAAAGCTTCACTTTTTATTTACCCAAAGTTGTTTTGATGTTTCAACTATATTTGTTATTTTTTCTGAATATCTTGTTTATGCCAGAAATCACGATGATGGGAAGAGATACACAACAAAACATGTTTACAGTTTTCCAAGATGTAAAACTCACAGCACAAAATAAATAAGTGAAAAGCTCTTACATTTTGGAAGAAAAAAATTTTACAAATGCCTTAATCACTGGAGAGGTGAAGTCAAGAGGACAGAGAAGGAGAATTTCTAACACAGGGAGGAACGCCAGTAAAAGGAAGATACACTATATTTGACTGATCAACTGTAAATCATTTATCGGAAGAGCGATTCTTCAAACTGTGAATTCCCTCCTATAGAACATGGTAACGCATCTATACTTGGACACTCTTAACATGACTGTCAAAAGCAATGTATTATACATCCTGAAGGAAATTTCACACGTTCCTACAAAAGTTATCAAATAATTTTTATAAACTTTAAGCATTTTAGCCTTAAGTTCTTAGGCGCAACCGTAAAACAACTGAAAATATATAATTATTTACAGAGAGACACCTTGTCCAAGATAAATACACATCTAAATTTCCCACACAAAAAAATACAAGTAGGTTTTCCCATCTGCAAATAACATGTACAAGCTTTGATTCCAACTGAGAAAGAAAAGTGTGTTGGAAGGCACAACTTAGGAGAAAGATACCATTTCTAGGACACGCTTGATATTCCACCGCATATATAAACACTAAAATCATTTAAAAGCTGCAATTCAATGTGCTGTTAGTCAGCAGAGGGCTATGTAACACTACCGCAAGTGTAAGGGTGTCATTATCATCCTGTGCACCAAGAGTCCATTTACCCAGTGACTCAGAGATCAACCTTCAAGCATGGAACGATGTGCACTGTCCTCAGCGGCAGCAGTTTGGTGGCACCGTCCAAACAGGAGATGAGGGACCTGGAATCCCAATCCCGACTCCCCCAGAAGGTTCTCTAGAGCAGGAGTGACCTGACCGCCACCGGTGGGCCCTGCCGGGGACTTCTCTCAACACCACACAGAACGTGCACTCTCTCTGGGCCGCCCCCGCGCGCCTCCTCTCCCTCTCCCTGCCTCACCCACACACATTCTCTCTGCCGCACCGCACACCTCCTCTCCCTCTCTGTGCTGCACATCCTTCCTCTCCGGCTTCAAGGCTCCCAAGGACCACGAGTGCACACCAGGTATGAGGCACAGAAAGCGCCCGTGGCCGTGCTCCTGACCCCGGCCAACTTCCCCACTGCGGCCACGGGAAGCCACCCAGCCTCCCCTGTGTCTTCATCTACAAAACCAGAGCGGTGCTCACTCCCACGCAGGGTTCCCAGGCTGAAACAGCACGGTGCAGGCCCAGCGTGGGCATCTTGCACGGGACCCAGAGGCACCGCTAGTGGTGGCCGTGGCCTCCCCTGCCAGGCCAGGTCCCCTTCTGCCACCGAGCAGAGGGAGTCTGCTGCTCCACACCTCATGAGCCCTCACAACCACACTGTCTGCCTGCCTTCCAGGGAGGAATTCCTAACTCCCCAGCTTATCCGGAAGCAGGTCCTTTATCCTTTGATTTCCAGAGAAAAATTTCTAACTCTACATTTTCTCCTTTATTTCATGGCAGTGTGCTTCTCATAAAAATGTCGTCTTGGCAAAGCACGAAGGCGTGGGTCCTGTGGATTCTTCAGGAGGAATGAGAAATCCATAAAATGATAAGAAAGAAGCAAGTTGGGGGTGTGTGAACATGACAGAGATGAGCATTAAAAATAGAATCCCTTCAGCAAAAATCATCAAAATGCCAATAAAACTGTCCAAGATATAGAATACTCGTACAACAGCAGAGATTATCCAGATGACCGGGCGGAAGGAGGCAAATGCAAAGCTGTGATGGAGGGGCATCCGAAGTGCTTCATGGTGTAAACTGAGAGAACAAACCAGCGAGAGCTCCAAAAGAACTGTATTAATCCTAAAACGAAGCAAGTAAAGAATCAGAAGCATTATTTAGCAAATTACTGAAATATATTCTCAGATGGAGGAAAGAGGAGAGTAGTTTATTAAACAGAGAGAGAGTGGAAAACTGGGATTTAAGAATCAGAATACAGTAACTACCACCATAGAACAAATCAGGGCATTATTAGACATGGTGGAATGCAGAACTAACACTTAAAGAATACTGAAATCTACCAGCCGAACGTACGTGCAGAAAATGAGTTGGAGCTTTGAAGGTCTAAAAGATGAAAGTATTGCCAGAGAAAATTATAGATCTGCAGATAAGAGCAGAAGATATTAAGTTGGCCAAGAAGTAATTGGAACAAAGGGTCCTAGTTAATAAATTAAAAAATAGTAATAGAAGGCAAATTTTTTGCAGCTGATAAAAGCACTGAGAACAGAGTTTAAAAATGGTTTGTTACGGCCCCACTTAAACAAAGCAAAATAACAAGAAACATGTAGGACTGGATCTCACAGAACTGTTTAAGGCAACACACAATAGAAGAATTCTACACACAAACCCAGAAGAAAAAGTGGCTTCTATTTGAAGAAACACCAAAGTTAATTTGTTTTGTTTTTTTTTTAACACAATTAAACTCAAACAACGAATGGAGTGCCTGGGTGGCTCAATAGGTTGTGTCTGAGTTTGGCTCAGGTCATGATCTCGATGTTTGTGGGTTCAAGCCCCGCGTCGGGCTCTGTGCCGACAGCTCAGAGCCTGGAGCCTGCTTCGGATTCTGGGTCTCCCTCTCTCTCTGCCCCTCCTCCTGATCACACTCTGTCTCTCTCTCTGTCTTTGTCTCTCTAAAAAATAAACATTATTTTTTTAAAAACTAACAATGATGGGGGTGCCTGGGTGGGCCAGATGGTTAAGTATCTGACTTCAGCTCAGGTCATGATCTCATGGTTCGCGGGTTCGAGCCCCGTGTCGGGCTCTGTGCTGACAGCTCAGAGCCTGGAGCCTGTTTCAGATTCTGTGTCTCTCTCTCTCTCTGACCTCCCCCTCCCCCCGTGCTCACACTGTCTCTCTCTCTCCCTCAGAAATAAATAAAACATTTAAAAAAACAAAACTAAAAATGATGGATCAACAAGATTACAAATCCCAAATGAAGAAGAATGTTCTTTTTAGCACACTTGTTTTGTGAAGAGGTTATTTTATGTGAGAAGGAAGAGAAAATCTCTTACATATTTTCAAACGTCTCAGGTGTTTTATTAACATACTCCTTGGGGCATTTCCAACCACAAGATTTATTTTAAAGAGTGAGCTCAAGGATGCTTTGTTTGAGACTAATAAGAGTCTAAAGTAAGTTACAAAACTACACAGAAAGTGTGAGTTGGTAAAAATAAAAGCACGTGTATTTATTCAGCCTATGAAATAACAGAGCTACTTAAGTGAAGAATGGGGCGACCCCTCGGCTCCTGGGGCTGTGAGCACTGCAGCCGCGATGCACCCTCTGGCCGGGCGGCTTGTTCCCCAACAGGCTGGAGGCTAGGGCTTCGGCCGGGATTGGCAGGGAGATACAGCCGCAGACTCGGGGCGGTGCTGTGTCCCACCTTCACCCACGGCGGCCCCGAAGACTCCCCGAGGCCACGGACACGTGTCCACTTCCACAGCCCCCATCCCCAGTCCCCTGAAGACGAGGGGAGCCCTGGAGTCACTTGAGTTCTAACAAGTACAGAGCAGGGGGAAGGGCCTAACCTGCACAGAATGAGGAGGTGAAAACAAGAAACCGGCCTCCCCCACCATTAGTCACACTCAGTGGTTCAGGGACATAAATTACCTGCGGTCCGCTTCCAGATCAAGCTCAAGCCCTATAAAGTGGCAGTTACACAGACGCTTGTCTGCATGTATCTCTATATGTCTGTGTGTGTGTGTGTGTGTGTGCACGTGCCCTTGGGCCTCAGTGGGGGCCTAACTGACACCTTGGCTACAGACCCCCCACAGCGGGGGGGAGGGGGCTTCTGTTCTGAAACAAATGTTCCATGTAAAGAAAAGGTAATCAAAGTCATCAGGGATGAAGGGTTAGTAGTAAAGCCTGTCTGTGTGACTTAAAGCCACAAAACTGAGCATTTGAAGTGACTTAAAAGCTTGCACAGTTGGGCATTTTCTGGATAAGTGCCCAGCAGGTGCTGGGTATTTAACGCTGAAAGAGTAGTTGCTGGTGGATCACATCCAGAAGGAAGTCAGGGCGCTGGGGGCCGGGGGCTCGGTCAGTTGAGCGTCCGAATCTTGCTTTCAGCTCAGGTCATGACCACTCCTGAGTTCAAGCCCTGCATGAGGCTCCACACTGCTGGTGCGGAGCCTGCTTGGGGTTCTCTCTCTCTCTCTCTCTCTCTCTCTCTCTCTCTCACTCGGTCTCTCTCCACCCATCCTCTGCATGTGGTCTCTCAAAATCAGTAAGTAAATTAAAAAAAAAGAAGAAGAAGAAGGAAGAATTTAATCAAAATGCCAGGCCTGACAATATGTGAGAAGTCAGAAAAGGCATCACTGTGACTCTGGAGAAAACCAAGACGCCAGGAAAGAACACCAGGGATAATACAACGTGACAATAACAGGCTGGTCTTGGAGTGTCTGCGGATGCTCTGAGTGTGTCTGCCCTCAGGTGTGCCACTCCATCACCATGACAACAGAAGGCCACCAGGGACGGGGGGGTGGAGCCTACCTGGAAGGGCACCAGGGTAGGTGTGATCACCTAGAGCCCAGGGATGTGGGGGAGGAAGAAATGGAAGGAAGAGAGGGAGGGAGGAGAGCGGATGTGAGGTGAAGGTGGAGCTTCATGAAAGTGTGCGTCTGGGGGCGCCTGGGGGCTCAGTCAGCTAAGCGTCCGACTTCGGCTCAGGTCATGATCTCACAGTTCGTGGGTTCGAGCCCCATGTCGGGCTCTGTGCTGACAGCTCAGAGCTTGGAGCTGCTTCAGATTCTGTGTCTCCCTCTCTCTCTGACCCTCCCCTGCTCACGCTGTCTCTTTCTTTCTCTCACACAATAAAAACATTTAAAAATTAAAAAAAAAAAAGAAAGTATGTGTTTGGTAGGGACTACACGTGACCTTGGTGATGAAATGTAACACGTTCATCAGCGTTGTTGGCGCTGAGGGGAGCATCGAGACTGCCCCATGTGAAGCCATCACCCACTGGTGACCCGCTCATTCAGGGCCACTCACCACCATGTTGGTGAGGGCACACATGGGAGCCCTGTGACCGGCATATGTTGGTATTTTTTTTAACTTTTTAAAAATGTTTTATTTATTTATTTTTCAGAGAGAGTCATAGTGTGAATGGAGTAGTAACAGAGAGACACAATCTGAAGCAGGCTCCAGGCTCTGAGCCATCAGCACAGAGCCTGATGCACGGCTCGAACCCAGGAACTGTGAGATCATAACCTTAGACAAAGTCAAACTCTCAACTGACTGAGCCACCCTGGCGCCCCCTGTTGGTATTAATATGCTTGGACCCAGTACCACAGTCTCTGTAACTCAAAACAGTGCGCTCCTTACAGCACTCTCTCCATAACCTCATGTTTATCACCCTCTTTGTGACTTAGCTCCTATTTTCTTTCATCCTAACATGTCCTTATATCTATGTTCTACTTACTGATGCATCAAAGTATCCAGCAATCATTTACATCTATCACTGCCCATTGCTTAGAAGATTTTATTTTTTTAATGTTTAATTTTTGAGAGAGAGAGAAAGTGACAGAGCACGAGCAGGGAAGAGGCAGAGAGAGAGGGAGACACAGAATCTGAAGTAGCTCCAGGCTCTAAGCTGTCAGCACAGAGCCCGACGCGGGGCTCAAACTCATGAGCCATGAGATCATGACCTGAGCTGAATTTGGATGCTCAACCAACTGAGCCACACAGGTGGCCCAAAAATTTTATACCAAGATTTTATTTAACACCCCAAGCCATGTTAATCTATTGCTTAGGGAAATATACATGCACAATAAATTCCTGGAACAAATAAATCCCAAATCAGCCATACTTTGAGGGAAAAGAGAGGGAGATAATGGCTATAGATGAGAATACAAGGAAATTCGACTATACTGATAATTTTTGGCAGTCATTTACTTACTTTTTATACATGTTTATTATTCTTTGTGAATTTTAAATGTCTCATAACAAATATAAAAGTTAGATAAATATGAAGGAGTAATTAAATTACTTCATACCAATTTGAATTTCAATTCTGCCATTACCACTTACTGAGTGTGCACACGGTCACCTATGTTAGGTAACTGTGTTCTCTATAACATGGGGTTAATGACAAACACTTTCATCTTAACATATCGTAAGCAATGAACAAAACCCTGAAACACATCAGGTGCCTGACACAGAGCTTGGAATGTGATTCAAGTTTCGCAAATGATAGCTATGACTATTATCATGAAAAATCACATCAATCGAAAAAAATAATTTCCACAGTTGAAAAATGATGAGGAGTGGTTGAGAGGCACACCCAATCATGAAGCATCATGAAATCCATTTGAAAAATCTTGGAAAAATGAAAGAACCTATAATATATATTTTTCTTGGAAATAAAATGGAAATTTCTTTCCTTTTCATTTCGTTGCTAAGAACATTTTTTAAAAGTAATATTAAAAGTTAACACTTAGCATGAAGAAACCCAGACCAATGAATTATGACACAAATGTACTGTGTGATGTTTGAGAAAATTTTTACTTTTATTAACTTACTCAGTAGGTCTAACTGTATCTCCAGCTTAGCACTTATGGAAAATTCTGTGCAAGTTTTATGATGTTATATTTTCCACTAATGTTAAGAAGAAATAAAACTGGTATTCTGTGTAGGTCAAATAGAGAAGAAAACTCTGTAAACCTCCACAGACTGTTTCTCACCAAAACTTCTCCCACCACAGAAAGTAGACACAGCAGCTGTGACTATCCTGCTGTGCAAGCCCGGGCGAATCAGGCCAGATGCAACTGTCAGAGGGAGCA
Organism: Proteles cristata cristata; assembly: GCA_017311185.1. Classification (NCBI taxonomy): domain Eukaryota; kingdom Metazoa; phylum Chordata; class Mammalia; order Carnivora; family Hyaenidae; genus Proteles; species Proteles cristata. The sequence continues at coordinate 161,018 of JAESUZ010005014.1, forward strand.
CTGCATGGATGCTTGTTGAGGAAAAATATAGATTCCTCAGAAAGTAAACCACTCTTCTCCGTAGTATTTTGAGCTCAGACCTGAGTGAGACGTCTGGGTGCAAATCCCAGCTGGCTCTTACTAGCTACTTGTCCTGGGGCAAGTTACCCCTGAATCTCTCTGGGCCTTACATACCCCACCTTCAAAAGGAGATAAAGTTTATTCTTGCCTAAATGGGTTCTCATAAGAATGTAATCTAAGTGTTCAGTAAATAAACTCAAAAGTTCCTACACATCAAGGGCTGCCTGGGGGGCTCAGTGGGTTAAGTGTCTGATTCTTGGTTTCACCTCAGGCTATGATCTCACAGTTCATGAGATCGAGCCCTATATCAGGCTCTGCATAGGCAGCATGGAGCCTGCTTGGGATTCTCTCTCTCCCTATCTCACTGCCCCTCCCCCACTCACATTCTCTTTCTCTCTTTGTCTCTCAATAAATAAATAAAATTACAAAACAAAACAAAACAAAAAAACCTGCTCCTACATCAAGAAAATGTGATTGTCAAGGAAATCTGGACAACTGGGTAAGAAATAATATCTGGGCTCATTTCCTGAAACAAATAGAAATTAAAGGAAAATAAAGCATGCTTGATGACTGCAAATTATTTTTTAAGTCTTTCACCAATCTAGACTTAGAAGAGAACATTTAACCATCTATGATTAGGTTTGGTTAGCCAAGTCAATATTATCATAACAAAATTATCCAGCAGCGTCTGGGGGACTCAGTAGTTAAGCATCCAACTCTTGATTTCAGCTCAGGTCATGATCTCAGTTTCATGAGTTTGAGCCCTGCATCAGGGCTGTGCTGACAGCATGGAGCCTGCTTGAGATTCTCTCTCTCTCTCTCTCTCTCTCTCTCTCTCTGTGTCTCTCTACCCTCCCCCGCTTGTGCACATGTTCATGCACTCTTTTTCTCTAAAATTAAATAAACATTAAAAAATAAAAATAATCCATTGCTATTGGACAAAATTTGATACAACTTTCTCAGAAAAAAGTGTTGGTGATGTTGGCTTGCTAGGACATATGTTTGGGGCAAGTAACTGAACTATTTCCCATATCACTTTCCCTATACTTAGTATGAAAACATATCGAGTGGAAATGACCTTTATAAATTTGGGAAATGCTTTGTTAGTATCTAGAGGGATGCAACCGAATGAAGTGGAAACACTGGATGCTTGGTGGCCTTCAAGCGCACAGCTGTGGGCTTCCTGAGGACTGATACTGTAGTCCACATGACGTGGCTGGCCACAAACCAAAGGGTCTCCTGGCTGTCTCACTTCCTGGATGGACAGTTGTGTCAGCCCCCCAGGCAGGTACAAGCGTGCCTGGTCTGGGAGGCAGTGGTCAGGTCTGGCCCACGTCCACAGCCATGAGACAGACGCTCAACAGAAGCCCTAGGGCCACGCTTAGCCCACATGACACCCCACACTCTCCGACACGCAAACCCTTACTTTTCAGTGTGCAAGATGGAAATACACATCCATCATTCTAATTAACACATACAAGTCACATACCTAGGTCCCCTCTAAACTGTTTACATAGTGGTGAGGAACAAGGAAATGAATTAATTAGAGGAGAGCGTGTTTCCCACCTGAAGGAGAAGACTGGCTAATCAGGAGGAGTTAGGCATGTATTTGATTTTCTGAAGACGAAGGCAAGCTGGGGGTGCTCTACTGGTGGTGTGTTATAAGGAATTCAGGTGCAGCAGAGGCTGGTTGCTGCCTCCTATCTTCTCCATCCTCTACCTGAAGCCCTGAGTCCTTACCCACTTCTCCTTTACCTCCTTCCCATCTCCCAGTCACAGGGAAGAGAAGTACATTGGAGACAGTGAGAGAACAGGACAGTAAAACAGAAATTCATCTTTGAAGTCAGACTAACTTTTTGAATCCAGGATCTATTACATATTCGGTGGGATGTGGGGCCAGTTATTTAACCCAGTGCCCTCAACCATAAAAAGGGGATCTTAGAGGGTCTTTGAAAAGATGAAGTGACGTAACAGTTAGGAGGTGTTTAGCACGTGCCGAACATGAAAACAGAAAAAACAATCTGTGACTGGCACGGGGAGGTTCGGCAGGCTCTATAAACTATCCTCAGAGTCACAGTGACAGCTGCTCCAAATCAGCAGGCAAGTGAAAAAGCCAGGGCTTAACAAGGGATCTCCCAACTCAGAAAACAGTCCTCTTGCAATACAAAATAATAAATAAATACACAATCCCTATTCCGAATGGGAAAACGAATGGGGATTTATTAAGTTAAATTCAGGCTGGAAGAGTAGCATTTCCCCTCCATGTCTGCCTGAGTAAAATCTACGAATTCTTATTGAAGCCACAGAAACATCACCTCTGTATGTGTGTATCTCTATCCATTTCTCTGTCTCTATCTTGTGAATTCACTCAAACGACGAAACACACAGCTCTCCATTCTTGGAGTCACCAGTGCTACAACCTAAGCTTACCTATGTTATAAGTTTAAATTTTGAAATTTCAGATGTATTTTTGGATGCTCATTTAAGACCTGCTACTGTTTGGGAGGGAGAATGCCTGCATCATACCCACTATCAGTGGCCCTCGACTGGTAGACAGTTGGTCCCTGTGTTTGTGTCTTGCCTCCTTAAGAAGGGGAAGGTTCTGGAGAGAGTTCATTACTCATGCCGCTGTATCACTGACCAGGCCATGAAATGGTACCCCAATCATGGAGCTTTCGGATATCCAGTACCTCATGCTGAAAGAAGTTTAAAAAATGGCAGAAGAATGGGCGTACCTGGGGGGCTCAGGTGGTTAAGCGTCCAACTCTCAATTTCAGCCCAGGTCATGATCTCACGGTTGGTGGGTTCCAGCCCTGCATCGGGTTCTGTGCTGACAGTGCAGAGCCTGCTTGAGATTTTCTTTCTCCCTTTCTCTCACTCTCTTTCTCTCTGCCCCTACACCTCCTCTCTCTCCCTCAAAATAAATAAACTTTAAAAAATGGCAGAAATACGAAGGCTGCTCTGTCCTCCCTGCCCAGACCACTTCCCTGAAAGGGGTCATAAAGCTCACCTGTGAGAGGTGGCCTCCCAGGGCCAGGAGGAAGGCAGGCATCGCCAGCCCCAGGATGGGAACTGGGGGGAGGAAGAAGCTGTACATCCAGCCTTGTTAAGCTTACCTTGATCTTCCCAGTTACCTCCCCACCACTTACCACCTCTAGACCAGGCCCTTTCATTTCATCAGTTCTTTACATATGTATTTATTTTCTCTGGAAGGTATAAACGATTTCTGCTCTGGCCACTTCTATGGGTCTTCATTCTCTCATGAAGGCTCTTGTGTACACAAATTTCTCCATTTCTCCTGTGAGTCTGTCTTTGTCAGTTTAATTTGCAGAGCAGACCAGGGATCCTAAGAAGGCTGAAGAAAAAATCCATCCTTCCTTCTCATCAGCCACTCATGGGCACAGCACATTCATTCATCCTTTCAGTGTAAACGCAGGGGCCTCAGGCATCGCCAGCACTTTGCTGGAGAATACGGATCTGCAGGTCCAACTCCATGCACTGAAAGCACTCGGTCTATGGGGAGAGATGGAGCCGCACGTGTGACCCTGTGTCTGCAGAGACGGCCAGGGAGAGCAGAGGGGAGGGGCTCCCTCAAGAAGGCTTCCCTCCACCCAAGGATGACAAGGAAACCTGGTTTGGCAGACCAGGTGTGGTGGTGACGGCCACAGACACAGCAGCGCGGGGCCAGACACTAAGTTCTGCAGGGGACATGCTGAGAAGCAGCAGAAGAGGCTGGACAGGAAACACCTGAATCCGGGTAAAATACTCAAGCTCGGAATTCTTAACTGTGACGTTGTGAAACTGCACGTGGAGGGAAACTATTAAAAAAAAAAAAAACTTACTATAACAAATATTCTAAGTCTTCTTTTCAAAGTTTGACTTTCCAACAAAAACGTGAATTCTGCAAAGATAAGTTACTCATTACAGTCACCTTTAATCAAGCAGAGGAGGAAATTTCGGGGTATCTCCTCAGGTGCTTTGGTAGTATTTGGACACTGGAAAGCTGAACCAGGAGAATTTTTTTTTAATTGTTTTTTGTTTTTTTAAAAGTAAGTTTCATACTGGAGTGTGAAGTCCAATGTGGGACTTGAACTCATGACTCTTGAGATCAAGACCTGAGCTGAGATCCAGAGTCAGATGCTTCCAGGAAAAGACACCTCTTACCATTGCTGAGGAGACGGCACTGAAGAAAATCATCTTTGACCATTCTGCCTTAGCACCATGCACTCCATGCTAATCAAAGAGAATACAGGTGGAATGTGCTCAGGAGGCAGGATGCACTGGTGGGGAGAGGGCGATTCTCTTGATTACTCCCTTAGTTAATTGCACTTCTTTTCACTGGGGACATGTGGTCATGGATCTGTGAATACACTGGGGCACCTATGATGCTCCGGAAGGAAACAGGGTCAGTCTTATTAACGGACCGGCTAGCCAGACCCGAATGCAGGGTGGCCTCAGCGGTGATCTCGCTGTCCACATGTCCTGTCCTAGAGAACATGTGATCACATGCACCACACAGCTCTCGTCGTTGAAGATGGTCTATCTGTCCGGATGTCTCTGTGCCCACAAGTACAGATACTGGCATAGCTGGGTCAAGTGCCTACACATTTCAGATACCGGTTCTCCTAACAGATCAACTGGAGAATACAGTTTCATTGAGCACACACGGTCTAGAGGGCACACTATTTCAGCTATAGGAACAAACATCACAGATCTGGGGAGAAGATCCTGGGGTATAAAAAGATAGAAAAATACACAAAGCGTGGCTCAGTCGGTTAAGAATCCGACTCATGGTTTCGGCTCTGGTTATGATCTGTGGTTCGTGGGTTTAAGTCCTACATCAGGCTCTGTGCTGATAGTGCACAGCTTGCTTTGGATCCTCTCTCTCCCTCTCTCTCTCTCTACCCCTCTCTCAAAAATAAATAAACATTAAAAAAATTAAAAACGACTTTGAAGGAATGCATACTGAACCATTAACCTATACTGGAAATTGAAGAATTAAAAGACTTTTATTATGCTCACCATAATCCAATGTGGAAGAGCAAAGGTGATTGGTTCCAACCATCTGTGCTCTGATGCCAGAAATACCAAAACTGTCATCATACACAAATGTTTACTGCACACAGCAAACTCAGCCATGTAATTTGAGGTTACGTGCCAGCAGAATATAAAATCAAGTGAAAAAAATACTTCTTCCCGGCCAAATAGCATATCAGGACAGGAATAAATCAACTCAAGAAATCTGTGCACCACTTATAGCATAATCAGAGCATGGAATGTCATCAGGAGAATTGTTACCTAAGTGTAGCTAAATTTAACTAAAATTCCAACACGATCCCATCTTAATTGTGTCACAGTTAATACCTTCCTATCTGTAACACTTTTTATCATGAAAACATTAAAACCTGTGATATGGCAGGATCAGACTTACTTACAAGTGTCAGCCTATCGGAGACTGAGCTCAGTGGTAAGGTTCTAACACTCAAGGAAACACAAGTCCTCCTCTGTTACAGTTTTCTTCAACAGTCTCACTCATGACAAGATCTCACTGGGGAAAACCATTCAGCAGCTAATAAATCTGGACCTCCTTTCTTTTGACTAGGCTAAACTGAAGACTGCTCCAGAAGAGAAGGAAAGTAGCCTTCTTCCCCATGAAAATACTAAACTTTCAGTGTATGAATATTTATGTGATGGAATTTGGTCAACCCTACAAATCAGCCTGTTTCCTAGAACACCACTGGGCAATACATACCCTAGAATTTCTGAAGATGACTAGATATTAAATAAACTTAGGAAGAATACATAAAAGAATCATACATACCTCTAAATCTATGGTCACTGAGATTCAACCCACTTGTTCCCAGAGCCATAACTAGGAACTGAAATTACTGTGTTTTAGAAAATGAGAATGTTGTAACATGGAAAGTATCTTCTTAGCTTTCATTGCTTTCCTTCTCTAATCTACAAGAAACTTTCTTCCACCACCTGTCAATCAGTTATTTCTTCACTTGCATAGGTTGCAAACTTCGTGAATATTATAATTGGAATATAACTGAAAGGGACGGTATATATTCAAATAAAGAGTCGAATTGCTTTTGAAACTAACACACGTCTTAAATGACAATCATCTAAATAGTGATGTTTCTTGAATAAACTGCATGGCATATTTGAGGAGGAAATATTCAAATTCTGTTTAAAGGTATTTCTTCTGATGGGATTCACTACTTTATGCCTCATCATAGATGTCTCAGCTAGCTTGCATATAATTTACTTTCTTATATTTGCAGTTCTTTTTTATTAATGCCTTCTAGAAGTTGAGCTTAATACATTTTCAAGTTAGAACAATGGCCTTCTCTTAATATACGTCACACACAGTTCTTTTCCAATAAATCTACACTAGGAATGCATATTACCAAGGACATATTATTAACACTTGAAAAAAAATTAGAGAAACTTAGTATGAGGTTTTATCATTATGCTTGCTTATCTATTTATCTATCTATCTATCTATCTATCCCAGACATTGGCCTAACATATTTATCTAAATTGATATATCTTATATAAAAGTACTCTTTAAAATATAATTTTATCCTAAAATTGATGTATATGATTTAGTCTGATTTCTAATATGCTAATTATATTCAACATCTATCTTTCAAAATAATATTACAGTTAATACATTAAGGATTTTTCACATTTTTTAAGTCAATGCCATCAATAATACTTTCTTTCTGAATAGATGTGAAGAATCCAGAAGGAGTTGGGAAGATCCTATTTTTTTTTTTTTTTACATAGTCTTAAAGATTTGGGGAAATTAAATGCCAAGTTCATCTGACAATCTCATGTGTCCTTGATATAGATAAGAGTGCCATGTCTGGATTTTTCTGTTAAAAGTGGTGCACATAATGGAACGTGGCCAGGTCCTGGCACTGAAGCCACAAACCCCACTGAATAATATTCAAGTCACCAAAACCCTGCATGACTTTTGTAAACGTGTTGTTTGGAACTTCATATGTATTATCTAGATAGACTAGGTAGAAACATTGAGGAGAGAAATATACACACTTTCCTTTGCTCAGAGTATCATTTAAAAAGAGGGGAAGTGAGGCACCGTGTAAGAGGAGGGAGAGAAATCAAGGCTCTGTTCTTCCGTGGCCAACTCCACACACTTAGAACGCTCCTAATCTTACCCTACTCCAGTGGCATGTGGACTTTCCAGGCCACTGGGGACTAGGGACATGGGACTGACATGGAATACACCAATAACCAAATATTGTGTGGGAAGATGAGAATTTTATCCAGTATTCATTGTCGTGTATGCCTATGTATACGCCTTCTCCCCTGGTTCATGTACCAGCTGTTTTTTGAACATACCCATGATGTACTTCATCGTGCTCAGCACTAGGGTGACCTATAGTGTGCAGGGACACAAAAGAAGGTTAATTGTGGGGAAGATTAATATCTCCGGGCACACTTTGAAATGGCAAGTGTTTGGGTCTGAAGGGGGACAGAACTATAATACCAAACAATAGCAAGCCATTGAATAATGTTCACAGGATGTTAATTGCTGTTTTACATGTTTAAAATTAGTCATTTATCTGATCTTCTCAACAACTCTGTGGGGAAGATCCTAGCAGAATCCCCCACTTTCAAGGTGAATAAGCTACAGCATGAAGAGTCCAGTTACCTGAAAAAAGGTCTCACAGCAAACAAAGCTTTGAATCTAGGCATTTGACCCCAAGTCCATGTTCTTAGACCCTATTACCGCCTCCAAATTTAAATATAACTCTTCCAGAAAGGAACATTCAGCGACATTTGCGAAGTGGAAGACGAATTCACCATTCTTTCTATTTAGAGTACTAGCTAAATGCCAGCCACTGTGATTTGAAGAATAATAGATAATAAAGAATAATAAATAATAAAAAATAATTTGAAGAATGTCAATACATCAGATGGATTTTGTTTTTGTTTTTGTTTTGAAGCTACAAGACAGTGTAGTATAAGGGAGAAAGTCTAATGTAATGGAGAAAAAACAGGTATATGTCTGAACCCCTGGATCTGAGACTCATTTTCAAACCAGTGAAGTCAACTTTGGCCGAACTGTGAAAGTATTATTCTATTATTCTAAAATTATTCTAAAATTATTCTATTTCTGTCATCACACCACTGAGAGAATCAAACTAAAAGAGGGCATTTCTGCCAGAATATCATTCCATTCAGTGGTCACGGAGACCCATTCACGGTTGGAGAGGATGGTTCTGTAAGGAGGCGGTGAAAACAGTGACCACAGGACACTGGGGACAGGTGTCTGGGGAGAATAGAAGCAGGTGTATCAAGTCAAGCAGATACTGGAATTGGGGTATCCTGAAATTGAACCACCTCTGCTACCCCAGCAGACAAAGTAAATAAAATCTGTAATTAAATAGAAAACTTGAAAAGACAGAGTTGTAAGTGGTAAGAAAAAAGAAGGGAAGAATAGGCAGCAAACGGAGAATCTAAGTAGAATATAAGGAAGAAACCAGAACAATACATTATTTAAACATATTCTGGGGGGTCGCCTGGGTGGCTCAGTAGGTTAAGCATCTGACTCTTGATTTCGTCTCAGGTTATGATCTCACGGGTTCGTGAGTTTGAGCCCCACACTGAGCTCTGTGCTGGCAGCAGGGGGCTGACTGAAACTCTCTCACTCTCCTGCTAGAGCTCTTTCTCTCTTTCTTAAAAATAAATAAATAAATCATTAAATAAACAAACACATAAACAATTAAATTTTTAAAAAACATTTGTTTTTGTATAAAACTGATAGAAAGATCTCAATATCCAAACCAGTAGAGCTATTTATTTTACAACAGACACATTTATTTAAAAACACTAGTGAGCCTTGCAACTTAAGATAGTCTGGTGTAAAATATATAGTCTCAAGTATAAATATTCCATGAGTACCAGAGTGGGAGGGAAAGTACTGCTGCTCTCTGTGATACTAAGCACAGACTAAGAAAGCAGCATTACATAGATGTTTTTAAACAGATTTTCTGAAAAAAAAAAATTAAACTAGCAAAGGGCATGAAGGGAGGTGGATGGGGGGATGGGCTAGATGGGTGATGGGCTTTAAGGAAGGCACTTGCTGGGATGAGCACTGGGTGATGTATGTCAGTGATAAATCACTGAATTCTTCTCCAAGGCAAGGCTAGACTGTATATAACTAATTTGAATTAAAAATGTATACATACATACAGACAGACATTCTCTTCTATGCAAAGTCTCAAGGGGAAAAAAAATTACAATTTTAAAAATACTACATAAAAATTTTGATGATATAATTTGGAACTGAAAAACTAATCAAAATTAAGACTTCAAGAGGGGGATTTTATTTTTTTACATAAACACATATAGAAAATGTGATTATAACATAGAACAAGATAACTTATATAACTATGTAACAATATTATCTAAAATATTTCTAGGGAAGAAAGAGATAGAAATACACCACACACTGCAAGGTTATCATTGGATAACGGACCAATGATTGACTTTTCTTTTTCTACGTTTTTGTACTCTCAATTTTTGATAATGAATTCATATTTTTAATTAGTATAAGATCATATAAAATAAAAATTATTTAATTCAGCTAACAATTGAGGATAATTGCAATTTCCTCCTCAGCTTAAAATGCGGGCCTGCACATAAACATCATACAAGAAATGACCATTTAATAATAGACCGTTAAGATGCCCTTTGGTTATAAATGGGAGGCACACAAATAGTTTTAACAAGAACATGTAGAAACAATATTGCTTTTGTTAAATGTCATTTATAGACTCAAGAAGGAAGTCTGAAAAATGACTAAACAGTAAGCATCGATGATCCCCATAAAATAAAATGCAATATTCCATGTAAGAATAAATTAGAATGTGACAGTACAGTGCATATTTCAAAATAATTCAGAATTTGGAGTTAATGTGGGGTATCAAAAATGAAGGAAGAAACAAATGAGGCAAATGAGAAATGACTAATCACGCCCCAAAGAATAATTTAATTGTTGCTGTGATTCCCAAACTCCTATGAGGGCTGAAGTCCTGAAAACTTCATTACATGTTCCGTTCATTAGAATTAATTATTAGATGGAACAAGCCACCATGTAAACTTCAGATAAATCAAACTGATAATAAATATTATTTATATCTATAATCATTCCAGCAACAATACAGTTCTAATATTTATGATGAATCATAAAACGCTTATCCTGACAGCTACTGGATTCCCTCATATTGCCCCTTTATTTTAAAATAAGAATATAACATTTTTAAATGGATAAATTACCTGTTTTTAAACACCTTGCATGTTAACTTTTGTTTCTATTGCGAGAGTAAAAACATCCGTTTTGAACCAATGTTGAAGAATTGAACTTCTGTGCTTTATTGTTCCCTGTGGAAATATCTGGGTAACTTACAAACTAAAAAGAAAAAATACATGTTGAAGAAGCTAATTATCCCTTCTTTTTAAACGCAATGATTAATTATGTCTGATGGGCCAAATTATCAACTCTTTTTCCTCCCCTGCATACGGAAAATATGTTTTACTAGTAATAGGCTTTTTCCTTAAAAGAGCTGTGTCTTTTCATTCAACAGTAGCTTCTACTACTTGCTCCCGATTTTCTCTCAGGATTGCTGGAAAGAAGAACTGGAAACTTGATTACCTCCAATGGTAAATATGTTTTTTTTCTTGCTTATTTTACCTATGTGAAAATACTCTCAGATCTCTCCCAAATTTACTCCACATTCTTCAAGCCACAGACACCATCATTTTCATTTCCAGCAAGACAACCAAACTTGGTCACCTTCTTTGCCTCCACGCAGGTTGTCTGTGGAGTTTTCCTGTCTATTCATTTGCTTCTGTCTCTAAAATTATCTATGACTCATTCTCTTTACTTTCAAATACGTTTACACCCGGGGGGTGAGGTGGCAACATTCAGTGTGAAGACAGTTGAGACTACTTAAGACAACTTCTGTGATGACTCCGTAGCTAGGAGATAAAAACCAGGAAACATAAGTCAGATTCATTAATCTACAAGGTAACGGGATGTACAGGTACTTCCCAGCATGTGTATTTATTTCTTGACCACACACCCTACACAAGTCCCCATCCCTAGTCATCTCTTCTTTTCTTCACAAACATTTTCAAGCTTTTCTCTGCTTGCGCATCATCGGTAGACCTCAGGACGCTTGTCACGGGCCCCGGTGTCCACGCGCATACGGCCGATGGCACCCTGGAGCTCCGTGCCCTCCTCACCCTCTGGGACCCACATGCACCTGACACAGCTGTGCTTTTCTGCAGCCGGCTCCCTGTGGTCACGTGGTCGCCCTGTGTCGCTTCTAGTCCACTCCACTCTTCTTCATTTGTTTTTCTTGTTTTCCTCTGAGTATCTTACCCAGTACAAAATTATTTCTCCATTTTCCAAGTAATATTGTACCTTCATCATTTTGTAAATTCCCAATTGTGCATGAAATAGAAATAAATCTCAAAATTCTTGTTAGGTAAATGAATGGCTTTTTGTTGCCAGAGACAGAAACACACAGTCATGAGTTAGGAAGCTGTCCTTGGCCTTAAATTTGTGAAGCAAGTGTAAGGACTGAGTAGGGAGTCCAGTCCTGTTACTCCTTTTCAGATAAAATCATGGACCTGCTGTTCAATTACTGTTGATCAAGAAAAGCTGTCATGATTTTCTTTCCCAATATTCATTCTGTTTGCTAAACTGATTCTTAAAGCTATAACAGCTAAAGAACTGTTTGAGAATGGCAGACACTTGGTATCTCCATTTTGCAGCTAGAGAGGTATGATTTTGTGTCTGCCAAATACCAATAGTATGACCTTCCTCCTTGCATGAAAAACAACACCACCACCTGCAGGAAACAAGAGTGAAAGGATTTCTAAAGTCTACGCATATCAAGTGAACACTCTGGATGTTGTATGAAGATTCATGATGCTTACTGATCGTAGACGAGCAAAAAGACTGATAATGAGACTGAATTCCACCTCCGGCCAGCCTGGCTGATAAAGCAACACTTTCAGGAGGCTCATTCCTGCAGTTAATGGCCGATGGGCAGGTTAGTGGAGAAGACAGTAAAATCTGAAGAAGGATGATATAATGTACCATCCATCATTACCCTGTACATGAGCACAAGACCATTTACAAGGCAAAATGCAGGACCACAACATCTTTCACTCAAGGAGCAAAGCAACTCACCATCTACAAAATCAGGTTGTGTTCTCTGTGATACGTGTAAAGGTAGCAAGTTGGCCAAACATAACAGACCTCATCTTAATTTTTAAATACATTCACTCTCCAACTTTCTTATACTTCATACCACATTGTCCAGACTACCACCTACCAGCTAACATAGGAACGATCACACTCGTGTGGCGTTTATAACAGATTTCTACAAGAGCTCACTTTTTATAAACTCAAAGCAAGTATGTCCTAGGAGATAGGTGGACTTATTATAACTTCTTCTTTTTTTGTACATGTGTTCCACGATAATAATGGTAAAATTATATGTTTTAAGTTTCTTAAAGATAATTTCTAAGAATCTTTACAGGAAAGGAGAAGTAATTTTGGAGAACTAATGTTATGAAAGCAGAACAGGTTAAAAAGAATTTCATTTAAATCATGATTATTTTAATAATAATCCTACACTGAAAAATTTTAAAAAATAGGAAAACTAATATAGGAAGAAAACTGGAAAAAAATATTACATTGATTCCTAAGATTCAAGCTGTCCTCCTCAAATTGATGATGACCCGATTCTGGTATCATCTGCATAAACAGTAGAATTTAAGAGCATGAAGAATTATGATCCTTGGGACACCAGGATGGCCCAGTCAGTTAAATGTCTGACTTCGGCTCAGGTGATGACCTCACAATTTGTCAGTTTAAGTCCTGAGTCGGGCGCTACGCCAACAATGTGGAGCCTGCTTGGGGCTCCCTCTCTTACCCTCTCTCCCTGCCCCTACACCACTCGCATGTGCGCTCTCTTTCTCTCTCTCCAAATAAATAAACATTAAAGAAAAAGAACTACAATCCTTGAAAACAAATTCTTTGATTGTGAAAAATATATCATCGAAGAACATCTAACAAACACCTTAAAGATGAAAAACAAAAGAATTTAAAATGCCAAGTCACTCTCACTGGATTATAATCAACACAATATAATATCTGTTACCTTGAAGATTCCACAGCAAGTTTCAATTGTGTTGTTTAATCTCACTGGTTCTAGACTACATGTACATGTCACATTCTCAGCTAATACACAGTCCCACCCAATGCTGGCTCACTCGTTACCTGTTTCTGGTTCCCTTGCAACCCCACATCTACTCTCTGTTAGTTTTCACACCCTTATTTTTTACCTCCCTTATGTTCGCCGCTGTCTGTTTTCTGGTGCTGGTTTTGTTCCTAGGAGCACTCTTGTTGATCATCAGTCCATTCCTGAGCGTCAATCCACCATCCCCACCAGAGCAACTCTAGCACCTCACATTCAATTTCTACCATGACTAACCACTCTAGGACACCATCACTATTTTTTTTTTTTTATCACAGTGCTACCTCTTGGCCACTGAGCTTCAAACTTGAAGGTCATCTGTTTCCTCCTTCCCTCTGTACTCCATGAAGACTCACTTGTCAATCGAAGTCAAAACTCAATCGGGAACATCATCTACTTCTGCTCTGTTACCCATTTGTGCAACTGGCTACCCCTCACCTCTAATGCCCATGGCAACTGTCTCCTAACAGTCTTATCACCTTGAGCCACTCACCACGCCAATGCACATGATACACCGACAATAAATTGTAATAAATTAATTCATTAAATCAGATAAATCACCGTATGGCCACCCACCATCCTTGCTTCAACAACTTCACTGCTTTCTCATGGCCTCTGGTGCCCTTGCTGACTTGTCCAGCCTGCCCTTCCAGTCATTGCTCAGTATTCCCTCCATGCACTCAACACCGTGTTAATTTTTCCACATTTCTCTTTCTTTTAGTTTTTCAGCTTTACTGAGATACGACTGACAAACTCATCCCCTCACAAATGGACTGTTATTAGTGACAGCATTGAATCCCTACCAGCATGATGCCTACCGTTTGTAACACCATATTGTACAGCGCACGTGAAATGTGCCGCTGCTCTCTCTCACACACACTCACATTCGTGCACATCAGTGTCCCTGTTTGTGCCCCCTGCCCCCGCAATGCCAGTATACATCTTCTACATTCAAGTCCCAGCAAAGCTTCAGCACCATCGACCCCATGAAGTCTTCCTTGGCTGAGGAAAATGTCTCCCCTTGGCTGAGGAAAATGGACTCCACGGCCTCCATCCTCATTCCCTTACTTTGGCGCTGCTTGTCCCTGGTGTTACAATGATCTGCATGGACTTCTAGTCTCACCAACTCGACCATAAGCTATTTTTTAGGTGAAGCTATAATTTGTTGTGTTTGTTTCTCCCAACATTTAGTAAAATTCCTGTGCACAGAACAATGTATATTTGCAAGTAGATCAATGAATAAATGTTATAACTGGAATAACATTAAGTATTATCCACATAAACCATGAGTTTATTTAGTGAGGATACGGAGCCTTAAGCGAATCCTCATTTATTGCATTCCTACTACATATAAAGAACAAAATTATTTCATTAACAAATAATAGATGCTGCTTTATTAAAAATTCCTAATTTAAAAGTGTATATTATCATATATATCTACTTCCATATCAGGAAATAGGTTGATGTCATATTCTGTATTGTTAATAGAGGTTTTGGCAAATCCAATTAAATCTTTATTCACTGCATAAATTAAGGAATAAAAAACTGTAGTTAACAAAACATCAATTTCTGCAAAGTGTAAACAAGTGCTTATTTGCATTATCTTTTAACTTAATTACATGAGAGTGTTGCCTCATGATTCTTTTTTTCTCCCTACAGATATTTGGGATGTCTGTCTAAACCACATTATCATTTCCTCCCTCAATTCTCTATTCTTAAAACTACCTCTCTGATTGCAAAGTTCTATTATTTAGACTGAGTGTTCAATAGTGTGAAAAATAGAACTAAGATTATAAATTTTATTTTTTATTATTTATATGTACAATGTACATAAAATATTATTTAGAAGACATTACTTTCCATTAAGCAATAGCATTTTACTGGAAATCAGGGAGTAAGGAGAAAAGAAAAGTAGAAGTTCCAAAATATGTGAGAATTTGGCTTGCTGGACCTCTTGTAGACCCCTGAGTTCCGTGTACTTTATCTGTAAGGATGGAGAAAGGAACAAGAAAGCCATTTCTTACATCAGAGACAGCTCACAGTCCAGACGAGAAAGGGAATTTTCCTGACTAAACAGGCACAGGATGTGTGTTACGGGGTAGACATGAACAAAGGGCTGTGGGAGTTGAGTGGAAAGAACTTTCTTTGAGGAGGAAGACCTGCTTTACAGAAGGGCTAAGTCCAAGAATGAAAGCTGATTACAAAGCGGAGAAGGCAAGGTACATGCAGATCTCCAGGGAATGGGCTGTGTGTACCAACGTGCAGGGGCTCCGGTGGTGCTTTGAGCAGAGATGTGGCGATGCATGGCTTTCAGTGAGGAGATCTCCTGCATCCCACCCAGTGACACTCGACTTCTCCCTTTCATCACTGCTTCCAACCCCCTATGAGCTGGCTGTGGATGATGGTGGCAACTGGCACAGCATAATGCCCCCAGAACCAAGCAGATGTTCACCATGACTGAGGCACAAAAAGGACCCAAATTCATCACCTACATTTTGGCTGTGCCACTCTGAGCAAGCCTACGTAATTCCTCTCTGTGCGGGGCCCTTGTTCATCCAGTGGGCCTATTCTGATCTCCCGGGATGGGGAGGTAAGGTCCAAACTTCTTGGCACATGTGCAGTCTAAGAAAAAGTCATCTTAAATCTCTTCTCTTCTCACCTCATTTAAAGTTCTCACTTCCTCAGTGGCTTACCTCAACAAGGTATTTTCTGAAACTGTCTAACTTGTTTAATGTGTACCAAGCTATTTAAAATGCTGGTAGATTAGGGGCGCCTGGGTGGCTTAGTCGGTTAAGCGTCCGACTTTCGCTCAGGTCATGATCTCACGGTTCTTGGGTTCGAGCCCTGCGTCGGGCTCTGTGCTGACTGCCAGCTCAGAGCCTGGAGCCTGTTTCAGTCTGTGACTCCCTCTCTCTCTGACCCTCCCCTGCTCACGCTGTCTCTCTCTCTCTCCTAAAAATAAATAAAACATTAAAAAAAATTTAAAAAAATAAAATAAAATGCTGGTAGATTTAACTATCCACCATAATACAGATTTTAGAAGGCCAGCTTTTTTACCGCACATGGGCACCATTCTGGGCTACGTATCAGAAGACTTGGGTTCTCTCTTATCTCTGACATCGAAGGGTAACTTAAACTTTCTGGGACAGTTTTCTATTTTAGGAGCCGACAAGTAACATAGGAGGAAAAGCTCCAATGAGCATATCCTTAAATGATTTTTTGGGGGGCCGGGGGTTATGGGGGAAGGGTAAGCATTGTTCACTCTAATTCTTTTATTTAAATAGTGCAGAGAAGTATACAATACTGTCTTTATTAAAGGTCATATTTTGTGGTGAGAGGTGTCAGATACAGTGAAAAGTACTGAAGGCTGAAATGTGACAGAAGAAGCTGAGGCATATAGAGTACGGCAAAGGACAGGGTGGTTTTAGAAGGTTCCTTCTCTCAGGACACTGGGATGGCTTAGTTGGTTGAGGGTCTGACTTTTGATTTCGGTTCAGGTCATGATCACATGGTCAAGAGATGGAGCCCTGCGCCAGGCTCTGCACTGGCATGGAGGCTGCCTGGGGTCCTCTCTCTCCCTCCCTCTGCCTCTTCCCTTCCTCTCTTGGAATAAATAAATGTTTATTTAAAAAGTATAGAATGCTCCTTCCACTGGCAACAATTTCATGGGTTCCACCTCATCCTGGGAGGTGTTTTCATGGTGTCAGAACCTGACTAAATTCTGCTGGCACGAAACTATGTGACTGCAAAAGACAATCTCAAATTTGTGCTTTTCATCAATTATAATTTAGACTAGTGAAGGACACGGAAGTTGGTTGGTATTTATTTGGTTGTAGCCGACGGAGATCTGAAGCTTTGCTCTAACTGGCTCATGCAAAGGGTCAACAACTTCCCAGTGCTTGTCAGCCTACCAAATCTGAGTGCCATGTCTCCTGAATTTGTATCATCATAATATGCTACAATTCCACCTTGTTATGCATACATTAAAGTTGGGCTGAGCTAGAAGAAAATCAGAAAATGCACTGAACTTCAAATTCCTCATCTGAAAAATATTCTAAGGTTGTTACAAATAAGTGTGGAAATGTGAGGAAGATGTATAACACACAGTAGGTGATGGTAAGTCATGGCTCTCTTGAACACATATAGAGTCTAATTCTTGCAAGTATAGCATGGCCCTAAATTGTTTTAAGTTTCTGCCCTAAGAAGATCTTATCTTTCTATAAATAAGACCACATATAAATTGTACCTATATCATTGGTACCACAGGAGTTTGTAGAAGTTAGTATAATGCCCTTCTAATTTATTGAAAAGTAAAGCCTAAAGTCCTGTACAAATAGACTGAAAGAGGAAGAGTCAAAAGGATGTAGGGGAAACTCAGTCTTAAATTCCACACTTTTCATCCATGTTAGTATACCAAAAATTATGGAAAAAGAAGTTGGAAAACTAGAATTTAATGTTCTAATGATATTCTATTATGTCCTTCAAAGTCATGTGAATACACTTCAAAGATCTCTGCCTATATCCTTAATAACGATAAGGAAAGTAAGGGCTCTTCAAAGAAAACAGAAATTATATATATATATATATATGAAATTTAAATTCAAATGCAGGATTCCTTAAATGTCTGTGTTGTGTAAGTCCCTGAGTTATATGGGATAGATAAGTCTGTAGATTGCCATAAAAAAGCTTTATTTCAATCAGAATCTAAATCTAGCTGAAGACCTAGATGCCTGGTTAGTTTTTAAATGAATGAGGGGCGCCTGGGTGGCTTAGTCGGTTGAGCGTCCGACTTTCGCTTAGGTCATGATCTCGCGGTTTGTGGGTTCGAGCCCCACGTCGGGCTCTGTGCTGACAGCCAGCTCAGAGCCTGGAGCCTGTTTCAGTCTGTGACTCCCTCTCTCTCTGACCCTCCTGCTCACGCTGTCTCTCTCTCTCTCCTAGAAATAAGTAAAACATTAAAAAAAAAAATTAAAAAAAAAAAATAAATGAATGATACATACATACGCACATGTACCCAACTATTAGCAAGGTGGATCGTGAGTAATGACCTCCTGTCCCAACTAAATAATGAGTATGAATGCTTTCAAATATTTAAACTAACTCATTAGTGGCTTTGTTTTGTTTTGCTTTTTTTTTTTCAGAATGTCTTTTAAGAAATTAATTGCATGCCTTAAAGAGAGAAGGAAGACATTCAGGCATCTAAACATATTTGGTCTCCTGTATATTTGTATTCAGGAGGACTGTATATTTGATACTGCCACATTTATCTTATTAGATGTATTCATATATACCTCTTGGTCTATAGAGCAGCCACGGAGAGTTAACATCTCTGCAGAAAACTCCATAGCTCTGGTGGAGCCACCATCATAGACAGGCAAAAAGTTTGTCGTAGTGAGTGCTTTATGTTTTCATTACATTAAACACCTATACACAGGCTTCTCAAGGGTGTGACATTACTTAATATGAGTTATGACTCCCTGAGTCAGGCAGTCTTCTATCTTAGTAATAAGAAAGAAAGATTGAATTCAGGTCTCTGACTCTACATGCAATATTACAGTCAGCTCTGCAATATTTTTTTCTAAATATGCAGAGAATTGTCCTCCATGGCTGAGCACAAGGTAGAGTAATAGGCCACTTATGAGTTAATATAACTGTGTCTGTAATTCTTCCGCATATTATAGATTTAAGAAGTTTCCACTTATCTGTCATACGATATTTAAAATAAACCCTAGTTACTAGTGACCTATTCCTGCAATTATTTTTGTTTTACCAAAATTATTTTGTTCTCTTGTGACATTGTGCTCTCTCCTAGAAACTATGTGAGATACAATTTTGGCAATGAAAGAGATATTTTGATTAGAAATGCATATGGATACACCCTAGATATAGAATCTAAATCCCAGACAGACTAAGCCACTTGTAGTCCAAATCACACAGTTGTGAAAGGGGGATTGGAAGGGCAGTCTAACACACACACACACATACACACACACTGAATCACCAGAATTCAGAGATTTGTTAATGAGTACTGTTGTCTTATTTAATCTTTGCTACTTCATTTTTATTTTAATATCACTGTGTTTATGAATCAGTTATGGTAGAATTAAAAATAATAAATTTGGTGTCATATGATGTAAAAATATATTCCTGAAAAGTGCACAGCTATGCACTCCTTCGGTGTCCTAGGGAAATGACAGTGTGTACTTTTCAACATGGCCTTTACTTCTGCTCTAATCCCTGGATGTATCCATTCTGAGTAGAACTCTAAATAAAAAGCTAACTAAAGTGAGTACCTCATTTTTTTGTTCTATAATAAAACTTTACTTGTAAGTAATAAAATTTGGTTTTTCATACAATGTTCATGGGGTATGGGATAGTCTTCTTTTTACTTATTATTTTTAAGATTATAATTTTTAGGATGGTATTCGGTTCACAGTTGAGTGCCAAGAGCTTCCACTTAGCCTTGCCCCCCCACACAGCCTCCCATCACATGGCAGATTTGCTACAATCAATGACCCAGCACAATCACCCAAGATGCACCTTCAGGTGCAATGTGGGTGCTGTAAGTTTTGCAGATATTTTTTAAAAGATGCACTGGCATGTTTCCATCATTACAGCGTCAGACAGGGTAATTTCACTGCCCAGAAATCCTCTGTGCTTCCCCCGTTCAACCTTCCCTGCCACCATCCCTGACAAACACTAATCTCTTTACTTTGTCTACGGTTTCGACTTTGCAGAAGGTCATATAGATGGAAGCACACAGTACGTCCCTTCTCAGACTGGCTTCTTTCTCTTATAATATCCACTTAAGTTTGTTTCATGTCTTTTCATCTCTAGAGAGTTCACTTGTTTTTAGTACTGTATAATATTCTGCTGTCCACACAGATCACAATTTATCCACTTACCTACTGCAAGCGTTCTGGACTTTGGTCACTCTGATAGGGAGGCAGTGACATCTCGCTGTTTTTGAACGTCTCCTTCCAACCCCAATTTCCTACATGGCATGCCTATCAGTCACAAGCCACACACAGTGAGTCCGGTATCGGTGGAGCTTTCTAGGCTGCCTGGGACTCCACCAGTCAGAAACCATTAAGGACTTGACCTTTCTTAGGCAAGAGAGCCTTTCTGTATGCTGAGGGCCCTTAAAAGTACTCAGAAACTTTCAAAGCAGCAGGCCAGGTTAAAAGGGAGTTAGCATTTTTAGTGAGAAGGACAGTATTTCAAAAGCACTTTGGGGGGGCAGGATAAGAATCAAGATTCTACAGTGGATTTAATTTCAAGGTAATCATAGTAATATTCCAGGCACTGAGTTCACAGAAATTTACAAGCAGAGCTATATTATAACTGACAGCGGGGCATGGAGAATTATCCTCTGTGATAAGAAATGCTGTATCATGCCATTGATTTTCCTCCGAAAATACCGGTGGAAGCCACTGCCTTCCCTGACAGTTCAAGCACCAGAGGAATAAGCCTGTCACCGGGGTGTCCTCTGTACGTCCAAAGCCTCTTTGCTGACATTCTATCAATCTCATCTTGACAGCAATCAATGGAATTAAGTGCTACTCTATTCACTCAGCTTCCTGTGACCCACTCGGATTTGAATATCGAGATGTGAGAAAGCCCTTTGAGAGGAAATGAGTGGGAACGAGGCTTTGCAAGGATTAGAATAGTGATACTCAGCTATTACCACTGAGTTAACACAGAAAAATCAGTCATGCCCTGGGTCACCAGAACTGCCATGAGAAGGTGCTCATCCACTTGGTTTCCACAGAAGAAGGTATCGGGCATGTACCACAGACTGGTCATTTCAAATGCATTGTGCTCAACTATATAATGACTTCAGCGCTGGTGGGGACACATCACAGAATTTAAATAACCTACTCCAAATCACACAGTCGGGATCCTGGGTACATGGCACTTCAAAGAGCCGTCAAAATACTGAGTCATTAATTCAGGTTAAAAAGAAACTTCTATTTTCATCTTAGAAATTGAAATCAGTGTGTTGGTATTTACTTATATTTCTAGACTGTGGTCATGTGTAGTATTTCTTACTCTCCTCCATCAATCAAAGATAAAGTTTTCTCTTCCTAAATTCTCTATAGAATATATAACTTGCCTTAAAATATAAAGTTATCATGGCAAAAGCAAACATAGAGAGGCATATTCTTTCAAATAGGGAAAATGTCTGAAGTATAATGTTTGTGTAAATTATACTCCAAATGTCTTTTGTGTGAGTCATGAGAAAGCCTTCTCCAATGTAAGTATGTTTTAAATTACAACTGGCTAAAATTTCTGCAAAGTTTCAATAAAGCAACCATTTTGCTACAGACTGGTCACTCTGTAAAATCTGCTCTGTAGAGCCAGTGTGGGATGTAAAACTCTCAAACTAGACCTCTATGAAGAGTAATGGCCCCAGAGTGCCACCAATCACTCACAACCTTGTGTTCTTTCTAAGTGATATGCTATCCCACAGGTAAGAGTACTTCATTCTCCCAAACCGCCTTCCCTATCAAGGTTTTCCATGTTTTGCTCTGATGCAAGCAGAATCAACGTTTCTAGGAGCTTCTGCACCAAAGAACACCAGACATTATTCTCTAGTCAGTAGGTATTTTTAGAGCATGTAGTACATCCAGGCCACTTTCACCCAAAAGGAAAAAGCAGAGAGGGAAATGATTCTTTCTCTGAGTACTGAGCTATGTGTCCATATGTTTCATCTCATCTAGGCTGACTCTGAAGATCAATACATACTTTCTAAGCCTCTGGCATTCTGTTCTCCCTTATGAAAATGAGATCCCCCAAAACACCTCCAATAAGATTACTCTCTGGCCCTGTAGGGGGGTCCGGGGCTGTGTAATCTGATATTTCCACTGGACTGGCCCACGGGCCGCCCACATTCTGACTGAACATTACTCCTGGGTGTCTGTAATGGTGTTTCCAGAACAGATGAGCACTGGAGTCTGCAGACTCAGAAAACTGCCCTCCTCAGAGCAGGCAGACATCGTCCAATCTGCTGAGCCCTGAACAAAACAAAGGGGCAGAGGAAGGGGGGCTCTCTTTCTTCACCGAGCACCGAGCTGGGGTGATGGCCTCGGGCCGTGGACCTGCACCCACAGCACTGTTTCATCTGCACCCCCAGGCTGCCCCAGACACACAGCGGGACCTCTGTGCTCCATCACCACATAAGCCAAGTGCTCCCAACACACCTTCTCACACACGCGCACACACACACGCACAGAGGCTCTGTTTCTCTGGGGAGCCCTAACGCAGGACCCCTATCGTCCAGCTGTCACTCTCTGACCCCAGCCCCGCTTCAGCGGGGAGCCCACCAGACACTGCAGGAGCCATGCAGCAGAATCATCGAAAGTAAGGGTCTGGAAATGGGACAGACCTTGCTTCAAACCCAAATTACCCCTTTCTAACTGTATCACCTTCAGTTCCTCACCTGTTCTAAAACTTGGTATCTTTACCTGTAAAATATATTTAATGCAGCGTGTGGCAAATTCTAGTTGTCTGCATAATGACATATTACCTCTTTTCTTTTTTTTTCCCCTAGTTTTTAACGTTTTATTTACTTCTGAGAGAGAGAGAGAGTGTGAGCAGGGGAGGGTCAGAGAGAGAGGGAGACACAGAATCCGAAGCAGGCTCCAGGCTCTGAGCTGTCAGCACAGAGCCCGACGCAGGGCTCGAACCCACGAACTATGAGATCATGACCTGAGCTGAAGCCGGCCACTTAACCGACTGAGCCACCCAGACACCCCTACCTCTTCCTTTCTTAATGACCCAATTCCCCAGTTTTCTTTGTGCTAAAAATCCACATTTCCTAGTACTTCTTCCAGCTGGGGGTGGCCAGATGACAAAATCTCTGTCAAAGATGCCCCAGTACAGGTTGGGTGACGCCCCTCAGGAAGCCGTCTACAGGGGTAGGAAACTATTCTGCTCTGTCTCCCTCCTTCCTCTCAAGAAATGATGTGGCTGTGACAGCAGCCCTCTCGTGCGGGTGGGGTTGAGAGCCACACTATTAGGGGAGCAGAGAAAATTCTGGAAAGAACTTGGATTTCATGTGAAGCCAACTTACCAATCTAGGAATGTCTATTTCCATATTTTTCTTCACATGAAAAAAAAAATTAAGCCTCTTAGTTTTTTTTTACGTAAGCGACTTCTTAATGGGTATAGAAATGTGCGAGTTTTAATGGCAAAATTCAGGGAAATGTCTGACATAATACTTGTTTCTTGTTTTTAGAGGCACTCATGCCGTTTCAAAAAGCCAATTCCGAAAGGCTACACAGGTATGATTTCACTTAGAGAACACTCTCGGAATGACACAATTACGGAGACGGAAATGGAGTAGAGGCTGCTGAGGGCTATGGCCAGGGTGAGGTGGTGGCGGTCCACAGGGGGTCGTGGGGGAGGTCTTCGTGGCCCAGTGCGGTGGCGGCGAAATGCGAGTGGAGACTGCATAGGACCATACACATGTGTATGTGAGTGCACTTCCAAACTGCTGGACCGGTAGATGGTATGACCCACCCCCAGGAGGCTGGTTCTGGCATCATATGAAGGGCATGTGAGTCATTATCATTGAGCGATCCGGGTCATGGGTACACAGGATCTTTCTGTACTGTTTAAACTTCCTGATGAACGTATAATTGCTTCAAAATAAAGAGTTACACACTGTGCTAGCTGATGACACTTGATACGCATCCCTGACTGAAGACGGTGTTCCTCACAGTGAGCACAACTGCCACTCGGGCCGTCCTGTGCACTGAGGCGGCCAGCACGTGGCAGCCTGCCCAGCTTCGACCCCGGGTTCTGGAACCCCTCCTCCCCGCTCTGCGACAGCCCGGACACGTCTCCAGACTTTGCCCCGTGTCCCCTGGAGGGGGACACCACCCTTGTTCGGGGGCTGCTGAGTCTGGGGAGAGTTAAGTATATGAAAAATGATTCTTGCCCCTGAGATGTAAATATTTAATTAACATTGTGATTAGAATGGTCAAACATGTTCTTCAAGTGACTGTTAAGCCACCCCCCACTTCTAACCGCGAAATTCTTGCTTCTGTACACCGGCTTCGCCCCTCACCCTATATAAACCCTGAGCTATGGCTCGATGGCCCGCTCTTCTGAGGACTCTTTGGGTGCCTGGGAGGGGACATCCGGCCGGACTAAAATAAACCTGAATAACCGGAAAAGAAAAAAAAAAAAATGAGTCATCCTTTCACAAAAGATACTGATGTAGAGTTCGTTCACAGGGCTCCGTCCTCCAGTGGAATTAGAATCTGATTTGTTGCACCAGCATTCAGACTAAGCACCGAGTTCTGCACTGTCTCTTGTGAGAAGTGATGCCAGTGCATCTTCAATCACCTGGTTTGCATGCATTACTGAGGCGTTTTGCTAAAGCTGAGTGACAAAATGCTTCCTCTAATGTTCATAAGATGAAAGGGGAAAATGGCAAGAGACCATGTAAAGTGCCGCAGTGGGCACGGGGAGCTCAGGGACAGACGAGGGCTATGTGCCTGTTTCTCTGGCACTTTCTCTGGCCTCCAGAGCCTGTTGGACAGGCATTCCCTAAGGGATCCTGTGGGCGTCTCTTCCTTACAACATCCATTCCATTCCCATAAAATTGATCAGAGAGTGATGGTTCAGTAAACTGTATAAAACATACAATTTGAATTTCAAAATACAAATTTGTATCGATTGGATAAATTTCTTCCAGGGCAAAGTAGCTGTATTTGAAACCAAAAGATTCATGTGGCTTGGAAATATGAGAGGCTGAAATAGTTGATGTAAAATTATTTAGACTATTTCTTCTTCCCCCAAAATTGAAAGTTGACTGACAAAATCACCTGGATACAATGATTTCTAGAAATAGTTATCTTTTTAAATATAAGAATGAAAAAAAAATGTAAGGATGTAACTAAAGTTTTAATACTATTTACGTGTTATAAATGTGCATTTGATTTACATTTGCCTTAGATAATTTTGAGTCAGGAAAAAGTTTGACAATTAGTTACAGTGATACTGGCATGTCTTTACAGTCTTCAAACATAATTCCCCCTAAAACTTTTGAAAATGCTCACCTTAATAAAAGCTATAGATACTTCCAACAGAATGCACTGATTTCTTTAAAAAATGAGATCTATCATTACTTCATTAAACTATTAAATAATATAATTAACGTGATACACATAATGTTGACTTAAATTTTCTCATCTGAATCAGACGACCAAAATCAAGAGCTGCATTACTAAAATGCAAAGTGCCACTGGATCCTATTTCCACGCAAGTTGGTTTGTTTTTTCTTTTTTCATAGTTTCCGGCACTAATTACAAGAATGTGAAATAAGCAGTTTTCATGTTTCATGTGATTTCACTTGAAAGACCACCTAACTGTACCGGATTAATTCAAGAAAGAGTAGTTCACTCTTAAAGTGAAACTCTATTTTTATATTGAAGGGAGAGAATCCATAAAGGATTCTCCTAAGATACAATCATAGCCTTGGGCTGGAGGAAGACAGGAGTGCATTTTATGCGTACATTTTATGTATGGGGACTTTTAGGCTCAGATAACTGAACCATATTTTCCAAGAACCTCATGATATAATACCGCAACCCTGGCAGGACGAAATCTGACTTCTTGTTCATGAGCTGGCAACAGCAGAGTGCTTGAGTTGAGGAAAAAATGCCAGTTTCTCAGAGTTCGTCAACCCATTTGCATGTATAGATGCATCGGGGAAAATACTGTTGTGGGTATCTCATTCACACAAAACTGAAACTGACACTGCCCCGGGCCTCCGCATACTTTCTTTACCTTCCAAGCAACCCTCTCCCGGAATTTCCTTCTCTGATATCTGTCACCGTCTCTTTCCATAGGCAGCAGATTGGCTGCAGGAAATGGGGAATCAGGGTACCCAGCTTGTGAAAAATCAGTACCTCCCTAGTCACGGAAATGATGTTTATAAGTACACACATGATTCATTTGCACACGTAAAAATGAGGTGTCCTATCTCTTTTTTGCTGTTCTACTTTTTAAAAAATTTTTAATGTTTATTTATTTTTGAGAGACAGGGCACTTGGGTGGCTCATGCAGTTAAGTGTTCGACAGCAGCTCAGGTCATGATCTCACGGTTTGTGGGTTCGAGCCCTGTGTCAGGCTCTGTGCTGTCAGCTCAGAGCCTGGGGCCGGTTCAGATTCTGTATCTCCCTCTCTCTCTGCCCCTCCCCTACTCACGATCACTCTCTCTCTCAGCACAGAGCCCAATGTGGGGCTCGAACCTACAAACCGCAAGATGAGCCCAACTCAGACGCTAAACTGACTGAGCTACCTAGGTGCCCCCGTTATTGCTCTTTTTGTTAGGACACTTTATCAATGAGAATAAGAAGAATGAGACACAATAATGCATTTTAAATGTTTTGCTCCAAAACTGACATTTTTTATAGTTCATCTCACTAAATGTCAATTTCGTTGATCTGAGTTTGAAGAATCAACTTTTAGTTACATTGATTTTCTCTATTGTTTTCTTCTATTTTTATTGTGTGTGTGTTTTGTGTACATATACATACATACACTATATATAACCCAGTGACTCCTCTCTTACATACAGCACCCAGTGCTGTATGTGCTCATCTCCACAAGCACCCTCCTTAATGCCCGCTCTCCCTCTAGCCCATCCCCCACCCACCTCCCCTCCAGCAACCCTCAATTTGTTCTCTGTATTTAAGAGTCTCTTATGGTTTGCTTTCATCTCTGTTTTTATCTCGTTTTTCCTTCCCTTCCCCTGTGTTCATCTGCTGCATTTCTTAAAGTCCACATATGAGTGAAATTGTATGATATTTGGTTTCTATACTTGATTGCATTTATCTGTGATCTAATCTATATTTAATCACTTCTTTCTTGTAGCTTTGGGTTTAGTTGGTTCTTCTTTTTTCTTGTTCCTTAAAATGTAAAGTTAGGTTGTTGATTCAAGTTCTTAGAGTGTTAGTGGCTATGAATTTCCCTCTCAGCACCACTGTTGCTGCTCCCCGTAAGCTTTGGTGTGTCATGTTATTTTCAGTTGTATCAAGTTATTTTCTACTTTCTTTTTCGGATTTCTTTTGACTCGGTTGTTCTTTGAGGTGTGTTGTTAAATTTCCACCTATTTGTGAATTTTCACATTTTTTACTCTGCTATTGGTTTCTAGTTTCATTTCACTGTGGTTGGAAAAGATCCTTTGGATGATCTCAGGCATTTAAAATTCATTAAGAATTAGGGCCTATCCTGGAGAACCTTCCATGGGCACTTGAGAAAACAAGTGAAGTTTCCTGTTGTTGCGTGAAGTGTAAAACAAACATTTTTTAAAAGAAATTCTGGAAAGAAGGCAGATTCACAGAGCTGTACTATGAAAAAAAAAAAAAAACCAACCCACAAAATGGGGCTACACGGGGAGAGGAGAGGCATGGCAGCTAGAGCGAGTGGCCTGTCCAAAGGCAGAGTTAAATAACTAAATATTCCAGGGGGAAGGGGGGAGTCTATTTTTTTTTTTTTTAGAATTTAGTATTTACCAAATGTCAGCAATATACAAGAATGAAAGATAGATGATGAATACATAGATGACAGATTGATAATGGACAGATAGATGACATATAGACAGAGACAGAGATGACAGATAAATCTCATTGAGCCAGCCCTATAAGGAAGGATTTTACAGATGATAAAATAGGCTTGTGGAGTCATTCCCACACCTTTAACCATATGGCTGATAAAAAAGGATGATTTCATAGTGAATCTTAACCCTTTTCCATGACATACACTCTGCTTTCTTAATTTTTTTTTAATTTGTGATTTCTTACAATTCGCCTACCTTGAAGGAATTCCTAATAACTTTTTGGGCTCCTCTCCTGTCTGATAGCCTGTATTTACCGGAAATAGCTGTATTCAGGTGTAGCAGAGACACAGCCTGACCAGCGAAGAATTCTCACTTAGTGCTTCTCCCAAGTTTAGGTTTGAGTTCTCCACAAATGTTTTCCTCTCTGTAGTTGTGGTCTTTGGTTACATTGTAGGCAGAATCCCGCGAGGGCCTCTAGGGCGCAGGCTCCCTGTGTACACATCCTAAGTGATCTCCTCCTCCAGAGGGTGGCTAGGGTCCGGGCCTGTCACAGGGCTATCTCTCCCTTGATTAGATGCCTTTATAGGGGCTGGTTGCTCCCACGAGTACCCTATGATATATGTGCCTCCACTTTAGCTGTCTGCAGAGGCATCCTCCCGCTGGTCTGGAAGAATCTGCTGTCATAGTATGAGATGGCCACCTGGGTTGACCTGAAGGTGTCCCCATGTAGCTGAGAGTGACCCTCAGCCAAAGGCAACAAGAATATGACTGAGTATTTCGGTCCTGCAGCTGCAAAGCACTGAATTTTGGAAGCAGGCTGAACGAGTCCCCAAGGGGCCACCGAGATGCACATGAGCTGTAGTCCAGGTAGACCTAGGGGAACGTGGGCAGAGGACCCAGCCACGCCCTGCCAGACTCCTAGGCTCCTGACCTCCGGAGAGTGCGAGGTGATGGGGTGTGTTGCAAGCTGCCAAGGGTGTGGCCGTGTGTGACACGGCAGATGACGGATAAGGGCCCCAGGTTACTCAAGGATAAAGCTCCTCTCCTCACAGCATTCTATAAAGCCAATCCTGCGACAAGAACAGTCTAACTTCCCTGAAAATTTTAAGGACACCCTGTCCCCCACCCCCGTCTCTCTACTGCCAACCCTCTTACAGGGCCAGCAAAGTCTTTATTTCTTGAAGGCAGACCAGTTTCTCTCCCTTTGCTGAAATTATGCAGACATTCTGCTAACAAGAGTTTCAGTCTCTAACACGAAGGGCTTAAAGAAGTATTATTCCAAAAAAACACAGTGCACATTCCAAGAAATACTCTACAAGATTGATTTTTCAATGTAAAATTCATAAAAATAATAGCAATAGACATACCAATGTGAGCACCTCATATGTATCACACACTGTGCTAGGTGATTTACATGCTATCTGCAATTTTTACCACTGCATCACAAGGTGGGCTTGTTATTGACATCCTTCCTGGAATTAAAGAGAGGCAGAGGGACCCTGATCAGAAGCAGAAAGTAGCTGCTGCTGAGCTTGGAACCCAGACTCGCCCAAGATCCTAATTCTTCTGCACATGCTGTCACGAGAACAATTATGCATGTTTCGCTCCAAACCCAATCCTTGGGTAGGTGGACAGTTTGGTTTTAGCACCATCACCCCATCTCTGTGACCACGAATGAACTTGATCCAGCTAACAAAAATGAGAATTCATGGTGGTGTACTGTCTGCAGCCGTCACTTTGCAACCAAGTGGAGTGGCTTTAGATAAGCTAGCAGAGCGCTGAGGCCAAACCCCTTTCCTACAGTGTGTTTGAGACCCTGGAAGTTACCGAGTCTCTCTCCTTCTCACTGCTGCTCTGTGTAAAAGGGAATTACTGGAGTCCATACCTGCTAGGGCTCCTATGAGGATTCACAAAGGTTATGTACACATACACGTGAGGTCTGGCATGTGGAACCATTCCGCGCGTGTCCCAGATGACTGTCGCTGCTCCTGTTACACCCAGCTCTGGCCCAGTGGACCTGAGACCGCCAGCAGATGCACAGAGAATGGCAGGTGTCCTTCTCATATCTGGGAGCAGCAAACTCTCAGGGACTTGAGTTCACCAGCTTGCGTACTTATTTTATCCTTTACAACATATTTCAAAGCATAGCGTCTGGCCTTACCTAATGTAAACATGTAAGGGGAATTTTGGAATTCCATCATTCAGGAGTCGGCCAAGTGTAACTGAAGGGATTGGCCTGGGGACAGAGCACAAGGCCACCTGTGTGCTCTGGGCCACTGAGCAAAAGTCTCTGCTTTGATGGACCTGGGGTTCCCGTATCTCCTCGATGGGACAGGCATCCACGTGAGGGATGGGTGTGGCTCATAGTAGAAACTCAATAAATGGTGGTTATGATGTTCGCAATGCCTTGTGTGGAAAAGAGCTGTAATGTGCAAGTGTGAACTGTCACCACCATCTAGTGGCAGTGGTCAGAAATGTAGTCGCTGAGGAACGTGAGAAAAATAGTTCACCCTCAGAGTGTGTTCTCTTCCAAGTTACCCCCGGAGAGCAGCCCTGGCGCCCTGAGGTGTCCCCACAGCCCACAGATCAGCTGCCTGGTTCAGGAGCCACTTCTAGCTATATGCCGGCCGCGGCAGAGCTGGGGACAGGCATCCGGACGCTGTCTGCCATGGTTTGGACGAGAGACCCAGGGAAATGCGGTGTGGCCTGGCAGGAGTCAGGATGCTCTGGGCGACCCCACCCGCAGCACCACAGAGAGGGGCCCGATCCTCTCTTCCTTGTGAGGCTCGTACCCCTGTGGCTCCCGCGTGCTGTCTGACTGGTCAGCCTGCTGCTTCGGCACAAGGGACCAGGCGATAAAAGCACGCACTACCCCACCGCACCCCAGACGCTGACCACGCACAGCATGCCAGCTAACGGCAACGTGGCCAAAGATATTTAAAACGAGTTCCTCAGGAATTAAGACCACGGTTTGTAAATGTGTGCACAAACTCCTATATGTCCTTTTCCCCCTCAAAGCACGACTATTTACATGTCCGCTGTAGATGGCCGTGCTGTTAGGGTGTAATGATGGGCCTGCATGTCCGTTCATGACACTGACGGGGCTCTTCTATCTCGTGCAGATTCCAGCTTGAGTTCCAACACGCTGCGTCCACACCAAGCGTGTATCACCTCACAAATCATCTAACCGGTTGCTCAGTGGGAGCTGGAAATCACAGGGCAACGAATCAGGAACACTTACCCGACTGAGGACGTGCCGCGCGCTAGCACTGGGCACACACTTGGTTAGATACTACAGAGTCAATGAATACATCTCAATTAATTCAACCTCCCTGCCTCCCTCATTTCGATGGAGACGCTCCTTTTATTTATTTATTTATTTATTTTTTTGAATAGAGAATACTGCGTATTTCTTCCACGAAGGCTGTTTCTTTATGAAGGGTAATGTGGTCCGACAGGTACACGTGCTTGGTACATAAGAGTTCATGAGACACTGCGCTAAGCAAGCTTGTGGCTGGGACGCAGAACTGGCGGCCCTGCGGCTCGGCCCTGCCTGCACAGTGAGAAGAGCTCGGCGCTTCAGGTTTCTGAGACCACACATGAAAATGCGGGCTGTGAAATTCTAGGTTTACGACTTCCCTCAAAAAACTAGGAGACGGGCTGGGCAGAGCCTGTGTACCATCCCCGCAGGGCCAGGCAGACCAGAGCAGAACGAGGCTGCCCAGCGGCGTGGCACATGCGCTCACGTAGCCTCTGGTCTTGGGCACCCAGCACAGGGTCACAACTGCGCCCTAACGTGGGCGTCCGGCCTCGGGCCTCTGGCACACAGCATAGCCCGCCATCCTGCCCCGCAACTCTGTCACACCGCAGCTGCCATCCGGGGCCACGCGGGCTCTCCGTCCATGCCAGCCGGGGCCGCCAGGGCCCTGCACAGGAACCCTCCGTGGCCCCCCCGGATGCCACCGTGACCTCC
Source organism: Proteles cristata cristata (assembly GCA_017311185.1). Taxonomy (NCBI): domain Eukaryota; kingdom Metazoa; phylum Chordata; class Mammalia; order Carnivora; family Hyaenidae; genus Proteles; species Proteles cristata. The sequence continues at coordinate 192,939 of JAESUZ010005014.1, forward strand.
CCTGCTGCCTCGCCCACAACGGCTCTGCATGCAGCACTCGCAGAGTTCTCCTGCAGCCTCTAAGCACACCCCTTGAGCTGCTCCCTCACTGCCTCCCTGTGCGGCAATCCTGTCACGCACCTATGGAACCATGAGTGGGGCTGTGACACAAAGTTAAAGACACAGAACGCCCCAAAACTAAGAGTCCCTGGCCATCTCTTTGTTACAAAAGGAAAAGGGAGAAAACACCTGTAGAAAACAATGGAAAACTCAAGTGTGTCAAGCTACCTTGAGATTCCGGGTATAACGTTCCTTAACCAGACAGGGTGAAAACCATCTCCCTTAAATCAGCTGCAATCACATCGTGCACAGATGGTGGGTCTTGTGTGTCCTGCACTTCGCTCCCAGAGTGAGAAACGATCTTCTAAATCTTCCTTATACGCGCATTGGAGACAAAAGCGCTTCGCACGCGCTGGTGCCTGCTGTGCACAGCGTGGTGCGTTCTGCTAAGGGGACTTTTCTTGAGCGTGGGCCGTCTGTGAACTCGCCTGCCACGGGCAGAGCTCTCACGCGTGGAAGTGAAGCGGGATTCTGTGAGGCACAATGACAACTAGTCCGGGGACAGATGCCTTCCCCCAGCGTCCCTGACCCGCCTTAGATACAAAGAAAACTTCTCACGGGGTGACACAGCAGAGCGAGTTCATTACATCAGACGCTAACAGTCTTCCTGCCAGACACCTGGATCTTCTGCGTCACATCGCTGCCCTGCACTCAATCTCCTCAAAAACAAAAGGCTTTTCTTTTTTTTTACAAATAGTTTATTGTCAAGTTGGTTTCCATATAACACCCAGTGCTCATCCCCACAAGTGTCCTCCTCCATGCCCATCTCCCCTCCCCGCCATGAGTCCTCAGTTTTTGTCAGCATTCAGGAGTCTCTCATGGTTTGCCTCTTTCCCTTTCCCCCACCATTTCCGCCCTTCTTCTCCCCCATGGTCCTCCGTTAAGTTCCTCCTAATCCTCCTATACGTGCAGACATATGATATTTGTCCTTCTCTGCCTGACTTATTTCGTTCAGCATAACACCCTCAAGGTCCATCCATGTTGCTACACATGGCCAGGTTTCATTCTTTCTCATTGCCACGCAGTATTCCATCGTATAGATAAACCACATCTTGATCCATTCGTCCGCTGATGGACACTTAGGCTCTTTCCATGTTTTGGCTAGAGGAGAAAGCAGGAAACAACCTCCTTGACCTCCACCGCAGCAACTTCCTACTTGACACATCCCCCAAAGCAAGGGAATCAAGAGCAAAAATAAACGATTGGGACCTCATCAAGATTAAAAGCTTCTGCACAGCAAAGGAAACAACCCATAAAACTAATAGGTAACCAACGGAATGGGAAAAGATAGTTGCAAATGACATATCAGATAAAGGGTTGATATCCAGAATCTATAAGGAACTCACCAAACTCCACGCCCAAAAAACAAACAACCCAGTAAAGAAATGGGCAGAAGATATGAACAGACACTTCTCCAAAGAGGACATCCAGATTGCCAACAAACACATGAAATGATGCTCAGCATCCCTCCTCATCAGGGAAATACAAATCAAAATGACACTGAGATACCACCTCACACCGGTCAGAGAATCAGACACCGGCTAAAATCAGCAAATCAGAGAACACGAGATGCTGGCGAGGATGTGGAGAAACGGGCCCCCTCCTACACTGTTGGTGGGAATGTAAACGGGTGCAGCCCCTCTAGAAAACAGTGTGGAGCTTCCTCAAAACATTAACAATAGAACTCCCCTAGGACCCAGCAATAGCACTGCTAGGAATTGACCCAAGGGACACAGAAATGCTGATGCATAGGGGCACATGTACCCCAATGTTCATAGCAGCACTCTCCACAATAGCCAAAACATGGAAGGTTTTCTTTTTAGATACAGCTTAACACCTTTTTCTAAAGTTGAAATTTCTTCCTAATCATCTACTTCAACATTTGTGCACACATATTATTTATTTTAGTTTGCTCTACATCCTTGTAAGAAAATCAACCAGATGGGCACCTGGGTGGCTCAGTTGGTTCAGTTGGTTAAGTGTCTGACTCTCTGATTTCCACTCAGGTCATGATCTCATGGCTCATGTGTTCAAGGCCCACAACGGGATCCTCACTAACAGCACGGAGCCTGTGTGGGACTCTCTGCCTCCTCTCTCTGTGTCCCTCCCCCTGCTCATGCACTCATGCTCTCTCTCTCTCTCAAAATAAATAAATATTTTTTAAAAAGCAAAGAAAATCAACTAGACTCTTCTATTTCCTATGGAAATTCCTTTAGATTTCCCAATATATTATGATGAAACATTTCCATCCTAAGGGCTCTGACTTACCTTAACATCCATACTTAGCATTTATTAATAAACTGTCCCCTGTTCTTCAGCATTATTGTTTTCTTTTTCAGCTTTATTGAGAAGTAACTGGTGCACAAAATCTACACGTAATTAATGCATACAATTTATGAGCTAAGTCATACGCACACACTCATGCTACTATTGACACAATGAAGGTTAATAAACATGTCCATCACGCCCAAAAGCATCCTTGTACCCCCTCTTTTTTGTAGGAAAAACAGTTAATGTGAGATCTATCCTCTTAAAAATGTTAATTGCCCAATACCTTACTGTTAACTGAAGGGACGGTGTTGTACAGCAGGCCGCTGAAACACACACATCTTGCATAGCTGTGATTTTACGCCCACTGAACAAGAACTGTCTGTGTGGTCCTCCCCCGCCCCCAGCCCATGATAATCACCATCCTAATGTCTACTTCTATACCTTCGGTGATATTAGATGCCTCATGAAAGAAGAACCAAACATTATTCACAGTAGCCAAGATATGGACAGAGAGATGAGTAAAGAAAATGCAATCTATCCACACAGTGAAATATGGTTCAGCCTTAAAACAGAAGGAGACCCTGTCATTTGCAAAAACATGGATGAGCCTGGAAGACATTATATAAAATACATCAGTCCCCCGAGCTCTTTACCCTTACCCCCCGCCCCCCAACTCTGAAGGTAAGAATTCCATTATGAGATCATTCCACAAATACTTCCGTGCTCTTGCTATTTCCAAGTAAAGCTCCAGGACTGTTCCATGTGAAGGGAACACACATGGCCTCTGCCCGTACCTGCCTTCTAGCGCAGTGTCAGAGGCAACGCACAAACCATGCCTACGTGCATGCCCCACGCTGGCAGCGCCAGGGAGAAACAGTAGCTGGGCTCACGGATGTAGAAGAACGGGAGGTGTTTGTGCCCAGGCCAGGTGCACAGAGACCTCCAGCACAGTCCCGTCAGCCTGCACGTATCCGAGAGATCATTTCAGACAGAGAAGGCAGAAGCCCTGGGAGACAGCACTCAACACGTTTGAGAAACCACGAGGCTGCGGCTGGGCTGGGGCAGCGCAGAGCTGCAGCAGGCGGGCGCGGGGCCGAGGAGCAGTGGGGGAGCCTGGGGTGGAGGCTGGGAGGACATCGTCAGGACCCCTGATGTTTTGCAGGGACAGGTGATAGACAACCCACTGGAGAGTTCTGAGTGTAGGACTGACACACACCAACTTTGGAAAGACTCAATCCACTTACTGTGTTGAGAACAGACTGAACAAGGGCAAAAGCAGAAGTAAGAGAATCAGTTGGGAGACAGTTGCAAAAATCCAGGCGGACATGGCGGCTGCTGAGCCATCTGAGTGACTAAGAGAAGTGGAGGAAGGTGGGTACTGGCCATGGTGGGTAGAGCAGTGGGGCAGGAGAGATAAAGTAGTGAGAAATCACTATGCAGTTTACTGCTTTTATTAACCTAAGTAACTGAAACAGAGAAATATCATTTTCCAAGAAGATGGGAGGAGCAGGTTTAGGAGAGAAGCTCTAGGTCTGTTTTGGACATGCCATGTTTGAAAAGCCTACTGGATGTATAAATGGAAACACTGAGTAGAAATTAGATGTACTCATGTGGGGTTCAGAGGAGGAATCTGCCTAGAGAAGTTTTTGGAAGAAGTAAACCTATATAGTATTTCAAGCCATAAGTTAGACGGAATAGCAACAGGAAAAAGATCAGAGCCTGAGATGTCCAACATTCGAGGGGGAGGGACACTGAGTGGCATCAGCAAAGGCACTGAGGAGGCATGGATAGTTCTCATCAGGCTTTGTGTTTCGTTAGCAGCACTTGCACTAAAATTGGAACAATAAAGACAAGACTAGCATGGCCCCTGAACAAGGAAGACATGCCCATTCATGAAATGTCCCGTATTTTCCACACGAGCAAAACAAGAAGGTTGGTGAGAAACTAGAAGAAACTAGCAATCATAAAAACAAAGCAAAATGAACACATAAAAACTAGAGCTTAAATGAATAATAATTGAACTAAAGAATTCAATAGTTTCACAAGCAGACTTCACCAAGTGGAAGAAACTATTGGCAATTTGGAGGATAAGACTTTGGAAATTTCCCAATCAGAGGGAGTGAAAAGGGGCACCTGTGTGGCTAAGTCAGTTAAGCATCTGACTCATGATTCCAGCTCAGGTCATGATCATGATCTCATGATTTGTGAGTTCTAGCCCTGTGTCAGGCTCTGTGCTGCCTGCTTGGGATTTTCTCTCTCTCTCTCTCTCTCTCAAAATAAATCAGTTAACATTAGGAAAAAATAAAAAAGAGGGAACTAAAATGAAAAACAGTGAGGAAAGCCTATGGGAATTAGAGGACCAGTAAAAAGGAAAAGATATTCACATGGAAATTCTAGTATATTTAAAACAATAATGGCCCAAAGTTTCCTGAACCTGAGGAAACAAATGGACATCCAGATCTATAACCCTCAAAGGCCCCCAAATGGGCTGATCCTGCAGTGGGCTACCCCGAGGCACGCTGTAATTACACTGTCAAAAGTCAGCAAGAGATGGGGCGCCTGGGTGGGTCAGTTGGTTAAGCGTCTGACTTTGGCTCAAGTCATGATCTCACAGTCCACAGGTTCGAGCCCCACAATGGGCTCTGTGCTGACAGCTCAGAGCCCGGATCCTGTTTCAGATTCTGTGTCTCCCTCTCTGACCCTCCCCTGCTCACACTGTCTCTCTCTTTCTCTCAGAAATAAATTTAAAAAAAAAAAACACATTAAAACATTTAAAAACTCAGCAAGAGAAAGGAGGAGACTTACATATGAGAACAAGCTTTGCCCAAATTAACACAGAGAGATGATAAAGACTAGCACACAAATAAGTGAAATAGGGGACAGGAAAATAAGATAAAAGATTAACCAAACTAAGAATTGGTTGTTTGAAGAGATAAACTAAGTTGACAAACCCTTAGCTCGACCAACCAAGTCAAAAAAGAAGAAAGACCCCAAATGCAGATAGTTATACATGATAGAGGAGAAATTATAGCTGACACTATGATAGATATAAAGGATCATAAGAGCCTACTATGGACACTTACACATTAGCAAACTGGACAACCTAGAAGAAACAGAGAAATTCTTAGAATCCCACAGTTTATAAGACTGAATCATGAAGAAATCAGAAATCTTAACAGACTGCTACTAGTAAGGAGACTGAGACAGCAAGCCAAAATCTCCCAACAAAGAAACAACAGGATCAGATGGCTGTTTTACCAAATATCTAAAGAAGAATTAACATTAATCTCTCTTAAACTCTTTGAATAAATAAATAAACAAATAAGAGAAGACTCTTATGCTCATTATTTGAAGCCAGCATCACTGATACCAAAACCTGAAAACCTTATAGAAAAGAAAACTAGAGGTCCTATACCTTTGGATCATTTTGTTTCTTATTTGATAATTTTGTTTTCTAAAGATAATAAAGATATTCTCAGATTTTAATGGTTTTCCCTTGAATGTGTGACTATAAACTGGCCCCTGGAAAGCTGGAGTTAATGTCCCCCAGCTGCGGCTGGGTCTTGGTACTCTTCCTCACAGGGCTGCGGCACTGGACGGTGGTCACAGAGGCGGACCTCACCTCCTTGTGATCCAGTTTTCTTACCTTTAAGAAATGAACTTGAGGAACAGAGCCTGTGACCCAGCGTGGCTAAGGGTTCAGCAAAATAGTGAATGAAATGTCTTTCTGTCCCTAAAATCTGTTGATTTCTCAAGCAATGTTAGCTAATATCTCCTGGCATTGTTTTTCTGTATTGTAGCATCCCACCCCCCAAGCCCCCCGCCCCGCCCCAACTCCCAGCTTTAAGATATCTGGAAATCCCAATGGATGAATACACTTTTTATGCCAAAATACATTTTAAAATTCATGAGCCTGAAAATTCACTGGCTTTAAGCCTTTGGGTCGACACAGTGGGTAAGTGATCTAGGATGCAGTGGATGAAAGGAATGTATCTGTATCTTCTGGGGACCAAGGAGAACACACTAGATTTTACTGGATAATACGTGACTTCTGTCACACTCAGGTTTGGCTAACACCCTTTACTTCCCTAGTCATGATTTCTGAATTGGTCAATTTCTTTCCAGGGTGGTTTTAAGAGACAGAGGGAGAGTGCACAAGTGAGAGAGAGAGGCAGAGGAGGGGAGAGAGAGAATCTCAAGCCGACTCCACACTCTGTGCAGAGCCCTACATGGGGCCTGATCCCACGGCCCTGGGATCATGACCTGATCCAAATTCAAGAGTTGGACACTCAACCCGACTTAGCCACCCAGGTGTCCCATCTTTTCAGATTTTTTACATAAAGGCATAAAAATGGGTTTTTTGTTTGTTTGTTTTTTTAATAGTGTACTATGCTATTCACAGCTGAGGTTTGATAATCATAGTGTGGTTTGTTATTCTAGGTTGTACAGACATGGCTGACAGCAAGAATTATTCACTCACTGTAGTGCATCACACCCCCTCCGCGCCCAAGCCCAGGGCCAACGTGGATCTGACGCTCTCTGTGGCATAAGCATCACGTATGTCCACTCTGCCATAGGCACCTCAGGCCATCCCGCTTTCCAAACTACAGACTTGGCTTTAGATACTGGAGAGTGAGGCTGGTCGTGCGACAGCCATTCCCAATCCTGCAGGACTAGACTGGGGAAGATGCTCTAAGACAGAGGCTTGAAGCAAGAAAGAGGATTGTGGACTCGCGCTCAGAAGCACCGGACGGAATGCCAAGGCCATTAGAGCAATCGTGCAGAGAGTAGCTTCCCAGGCACAGGGGAACCTTTCCAACCTCTCAGACACAGCAGTGTGGTTCCGTTTCAGAGCAGGGGTGCCCATGGGGAAGCAGCAGTACGATTTGGAACTAAGGACAGAGAATTACTGGAAACTTAAAAAGTGTCCTGACACGGACCTTGAAACCGGATGCTTTACACCATAGGGGTGGTATAAACGTTCCCCTTGAAAATCAGATCAGGTCAGCGCACAGACTTTTAGGTGTTACATATTTTTAAACATGGGAATCTTACATCTCCATCACATATTGAAATAAGTAGTATATGCCAAATTAAGTGGTTCTTAAAAATGTCTTTTTTAGAAAGAACATTTTTAGGCACTTATAAAGGTCCTTGTGAACTGTGCTAACTTTCCTTTATCCATCAGAAAATGGTCTGAAGCAGACTGCAAACATCGTCAGAAGTGGGTTAGCCTGAAAATGACAAATCGAAGTGGGGAAACTTGTGGCTACCGACGCATGAGATGTTTTCCTAAGTTAAGAGGCTTCAAATCCGACGTGCACTGTGCAGATCTGTTGATGTGGGAGTATCTGCACTGGCATGCGGCACTGATGGAGCCCGCGTGTGCCATTGCTACGGGGGCCAGGAGGTCCACGTAAACTGGGCCTTCACTCCAGGTGAATTTAATGTGCATAGACTCCATTTTGCTCATCAATATGGAAGAACAGAACTATTTCCATCAATTTTTAAATGTTAATTTTATTTGAAATGGATACAATTACAGAAAGTTACTTATTTTAAATGGAAATGAATGATGCTTATTTCCTGAAATTGAGGAAGGGAGATGATGTCTTATGTGTTGAAGACAGCCTAGAGGAGGCTTACTATTCTAGAAGTATTTTACCCATATTACAGACTCGCCATTCGCTGTCCATCATGTGAGGAGATTTTAAGGTAAGACACTGAAGAGCTAAATGTACTTAAGTAATGGACAGGTAAGACTCCTAAAACCAATCAGCCAGCCAACCAATAAATTATGGAAAGGGAAAAAAAAAAAAAACACTGCTCTGAATGCCTTTCATCAGGTAATGTAAGGTTGGGCCAAACGCAATAAAATTAATTTATGGATACATGAGAACATACTTACCTAGGATCTGCACTGACCAAACAGTATTTCAGGTTTATAGGAGTGCCATCATCACACACTTGCTAATGTACTAATACACTAGTCACTTTCCTTCAGGGATTAAAAAAAATTAAGGTTTATTTATTTTGAGAGAAAGATAGCATGAGTGGGGGAGGGGCAGAGAGAAAGGGAAAGAGAGAGGCCCAAGAAGGTTTCACACTATCAGCAGGGAGCCGGATGTGGGGGTCGAATTCAAAAAGTGAGATCAGGACCTGAGCCGAGATCAGATCGTGACCTGAGATCCAGACCTGAGCCCAAGAGTAGGATGCCAAACTGAGCCACCTAGGTGCCCACAGCAATTTGTTAAATGTTTATTTATTTGTTTTTGAGAGAGAGAGGTGGGGGGCTGAGACAGGGAGAGAGAGAGTCCCAAGCAGGCTCCATGCTGTCAGCACAGAGCCTGATGCAGGGCTCGATCTCACAAACCCTGAGTTCATAATCCGAACTGAAGTTGGACACTTAACGGACTGAGCCACCTGGACGCCCCTTTCAGGGATTTTTTATAATAATTCAGGAGGTCATTAATTGCCTTTTCAGATAAACCAGTTTATAAAATACAAAGTATGTGGCCAGGTAGCTGATTGATAACCTAACCTTCTATCTGCTTAGTGCCTTAGCTTCTTCACTATTATGAGAATTTGTCAGAGACACTAGATGCCACATAACTGAGATACTACAGAGGCAGGGTGCCCATGGCAACTGAGACGAGAAGGAGCTAATGGGGAAGGCAGGGCTGTATGGATTCTGGGTAGTCAACAATTACCACCGGGGCTTTATGGGACCCGTGACAATAATCATGACCACTGCAGCACTGCTTATGAGAACAACATTTTGGAAACAACCGAAATACCTATTAACTTGGAATGACTGAACAACTTTTAGGATGCTCATATTTATGGACACTCTGAAGATACTACAGTGAGTAAGTAGACATAGAAACAAATAGATCTAAAGAGATTTTTGTGTTTTATTAAGGAAAAAATAAGCAAATAATTGCAAGATATTAATATTTGTATTTATATTATGTGTATATATATTCCATCATATGTACATATATACACACATTAATACTCACATTACAAATACATGAATGTACAAATGTCCATATCTATATAGTCACAGAAAAGCAGATTCCTATATAGTGGGGCAGACAGTAGAACATAATTCATTTCTATATTAAATGATAAAATTTTGATGACATTTACTTTCTCTGTGTCCTATTTTCCAAAAAGAACTGAAATATACATTTATAATTTAGAATAATAGTATGTGAATGTGTGTGCTCTAGAGGGATATATTACGAATTTTTACAACTGTATCTCCTTCACATCTTGGTCCACAGAATAGATAAAACAGAAAAAGAAGATAGACAAGAAGTATTCTTTATGAGAGTAGCAACTTGAGGCAGAAGTGAGGATAGTATTTTATTGTATAAGAACAATGAATAGTCTGAAGAGAAGAAAGGGACATGGGGTGGGGACATGGGGCAAGAAGTTACTAATGTCTCACTGCTACAATGATAGGATCACCTCCTGGTCTCTTCTCCTTTTCTGGTGTTTCTTTGCATTCCATTGCTTTAAAGACTCTTCTCTGGAGAGAGTAATCAGTTATGTAATCAGGTTACCTGGACACAGTGCTGGAAGTCGAGATAAACCCAGGGCATTTCTGGGGCATCCTAATAGCCTTTCGCGTGCACAGATACAGAGAATATTAGTTCTCTCTTGCTTAGCAATTTGCTGCTCCTCCTAGAGCCTTTCTCTGAGTCCTTCATTCTGTCATGGAATCCAGACAACAACCTTTATTCTAGATTCATTTCCTCCTCTATCACCTCCAGTTGAGCATCTTTTCTTCACCACAAATATCTTCTGGATTCACTCTCCCTTTTCCATTTTCCATGAGTGACTACTCTAGGTCAGTGTCATCTGTTAAAGTGTACTGTTTATTGTTGTGAGATAACTCAGCTGTTTGTCTTGTTCTGTTCTCTACCTTCCTAAGTTATTTTCCACAATAAATGGGAAATATCTTTTCTAAAAACTAAATATATGTCTAAATGTGCATGTAATAAATACATGATCACTATCTTACAAAATCAAATGACACAGATAACTAGAAAGCAAAAACCAAAGGAACTAAGTGTTTCAGTCCCAGAGATGAGCAGTACTAACTATTGGCACATACTTTTTGTAAGACTTTTATTAGTTCCTAACCATAAACACATATATAAGAACACAGGTTTCTTTTATTTCTTTCTTTCCTTCTTCCTCCCCCACTGGTTCTTCTTAATGACTTCTTTTATTTTAGATATCATGCCAAAATTTTATAGATCACTTTGTTACTTTATAATGCATGTGTGTGTGTATACATATGTATACATATGTGTATACATATACATCTATAATGCAAATATATAATATGTGTCCAGGTATAATTAATTTATATTGGATGGAAAATATATCTATCTAAACGTAATTTACTATATTTAATAGCTGCAGAGTATTTTATTCTATCAGCTTCTTCCTTTAAACAGGTATTTAGACTGCACCCGTTCTCTGTAATCATAAACCGTGCTTCAGCAGACATGTTTATGTTCCCTCTCTTTGCAACTATTTCAGTAGGTTAAAGTCCTTGAATTAGAATTACAGTAATAATTTATACACATTTATAATTTTGATCCTTATTTCCCAAATACTCATCCTGCATTAAAATTGTGCTCATGGAAACTCCCACCACAGTGTATATATGTCTGCATTTCTACAACATGGAGAACAAAGATAAAATATGACTGTTGTACTTCAGCATTATATCCTCAGCAATTCTCTATGGTTCGTTGGAGAAAGTCCTTTTCATAAGATCTGTCTTTTATGGCAGGGCAACTGACATCATCCCACTCTCATTTTATCATTTGTCCCTGCATGCTTAGTCCCCGGCCACACTATTAAACTCTCAGATCTTGAAAGTATTGTACCTATGCAGACTTGTGCACCTTTTCATGCACCCCGAACAAAAACAAGGTACCAGGGTGAAAATGCTTATTATTGAATAATTGAAGCAATTATTGAAGCAATTGCAATTATTGAAGCAATATTTATCATTGGATTCATGGCATAAATTTTATACTATTTTGCAAGCCAATGAACTAATTAATAAGTTGACCATATTATTTATCATCTGAGCCAAAACTGTTTTAAAGGGTAATGTATTAATAATAGACCTGGAAACAGTCAAAAAGTACAACCACTCAAGGTAAACCAAGACCTATGTCACCCTAGAAAGGGACAAAGGGAAAAGCCCTGTGTTATTTTCCCTTCTGTAGTTGTAAAAAAAGATTATGTCCATACTCCGAGCATTTCAAAGGAAGGCAGGGGAAATGGTCAAATCTCCCAAAATACAGGAAAAGTTCCCCAAACAGTAATAGCTTTGTATGGCCAATTCCTAACTTGCTCAAAGCTACAATTAAACATTGTGTCTTTTTACAATTTTTTTTTAATGTTTATTTCTGAGAGAGAGACAGCATGAGCAGGGGAGGGTCAGAGAGAGAGGGAGATACAGAATCTGAAACAGGCTCCAGGCTCTGAGGTGTCAGCACAGAGCCCGACATGGGGCTCGAACCATGAGATCATGACCTGAGCTGAAGTCGGACACTTAACCGACTGAGCCACCCAGGCGCCCCACGTTGTGTCGTTTTAAAGAGTATTTTATTTGTTTATTGATTAATGACACAAAATATAACAGTACATCTTAGGAATTTTAAATGAAATTAAATAAGTTACTTAAATTACCTTTTGCAAGCAAGCCTGTGTCTGTCATGTCTTTGAATGTACACTCTCTTGCCCAGATAATGGCCTGTAGTGAGAACTAATAAATGATTTTTAATAGATGGCTGTAATTATGACCAAGCATTTACTGTTTTATGTCACTGGGGAGGCAGAGAAGGTCATGTTTTAATTGAAGTTTTTGTTTGTTTTGAGAGAGAGAGGGAGAGAGAGAGAGAGAATTCCAAGCAGGCTCTCCACTGTCAGCATAGGGCCTGATGCAGAGCTCGATTTCACTAGCCAGGAGGTCATGACCTGAGGTAAAATCAAGAGTCAGATGCTTCACAGACTGAGCCACCTAGATACCCCTTAAAAAAAAAATATTCTCTGTATCTGTGCACGCGAAAGGCTATTAGGATGCCCCAGAAATGCCCTGGGTTTATCTCGACTTCCAGCACTGTGTCCAGGTAACCTGATTACATAACTGATTACTCTCTCCAGAGAAGAGTCTTTAAAGCAATGGAATGCAAAGAAACACCAGAAAAGGAGAAGAGACCAGGAGGTGATCCTATCATTGTAGCAGTGAGACATTAGTAACTTAGATTCATTTCCCTTTATGCACATTCATCTGATAAACACAGAAATACCATTAGTTTATCTACATATTATTATCATTATTAAGATTATGTGGTGCATGAGGCAACTGATAGATTTTATGTCTTTCTGAAACCGCACAGCTAGGAAATGGGCAAAGGCTGGAACCTGGGGTTTTCGGTAAAACATCTGGTTCTCCTTCTACCATGCCACTGCCTTATAAGACCCCAGAATCATGTGTGTGGGGAAAGAAGATCCCCAAATTATAAATATCTCTTCAAGTAACTAGAGAAGAAAAAGAAGTACAGAGGGGCCGGAAAAAAGAGAAATGAGTTGGATGCATGGTGGCAACCATTAACTTGACAGACTCTTAGTGCCGAGTGTTCTTACGGCAATCGCAAGTTCCGCTCAGGGTGCGCTTTGAAGGGCATCAGTGTGCCGCCATGGGCCCTGCATCGCTGCCCAGGAACCGCCTGCCATGTACCTGCTTTATGTGACTCCACCTAGTTACGGGGTTGTTGGCTGACTTTCTGTCTCCCCCTTGTGCAGGGCTGTCTCCGTGCAGAGACCATCTGTTCACTGCTCTCTACCAATGAGCAAGTGTATGTGGTTCAGCAATACACTGAATGGACACGTTGTGTGCTGCTTTCCCTACTTGTGTAATTACTAATGTCTTTAAATAAGAAAACCCCTGAAAAGAAGAAAAATGCAAAAGGAAATGTGTTTTGATGCAGGAAATATGTACTTAATACATGATAAAAGGCAAAAGGTGAAAAAAAATGGTGACTACTTCTAAGACATGTAAACCTAAATGGGAAAACTATTTCTGCCTCTTTTTATCATAAAACAGACACACACACATGCACGCTACTCATAGAAAACAAAACAAACAAAAGCCCTTCTCTACCTTTCTGTCTTGAGGACAAAGATTCATCCTTTCCAGATTCTGGACATACAATTATTACAGTCTCCTCTCCTAAAGCCCCTTTTATTAAAACAGAAACAAAAACAAAACCAAACAAACACAAAAGACCTCAGGAAATCTGTGTACTTTTCTCACAGTGTTACTTGGGTGCTTTGTTCTTGTACATTTCTATGAATAAGCCAGATTCCAGCCTAGCTCTTCAATTACTTACACCGAGTAAAATACTGGAGATCATTTGTCCACACCTCTGCAGGGTTTTGTTTTTGTTTTGTGTTGTGTTTACGTTGCACTGTAGTCTGTGCACGACTAACAGATTAGTCATGCTGCCTCCATCATGCATGTGTGTGTGTGAATTTATATACATACACATGTGCGTGTGGGTGTGTGTAATTCATGTTTTGGCTTAACATGCAAGCAAATCAAAAGCATGGACCCTGTTTTCTAGTTTATTTTGGAGAACCAAGAAGAGATGACAACAATAACTACATGAGGTGTAACAAGGCAGTAACTGGAGTGTTGCAAAAACACCCGGGCAGCGGCAACGGGGGCAGGCGGGCTCCCCTGTGGCAGGAAGGAAAGGGCGCCAGGGCGGGCGTCGGCGGAGACTTGAGAAGGAAGGAGCCAAACTCTGTTCATGGAGAAGATACACTTATTAAACGGCGCTGATGGGGGGAGCTGGCGACAAAGGGCCGCCCCGGAGACAGAACACGGGGAGGAAGAGTGGACAAGGACGGGAGAGAACCGGGAACGGGGCCGGGAAGGCGTCGGGGACGCAGCCGACGGAGACGCTTCCCATGGCGACGGTGCCGAACAGTCTCTCTGCGGGTCCCGGGACCCCTGCTGGCCCAGCATAACCTACGCACCTGCATCCACCCACACTCCATCCAGAACACCAGAAACTGTCACGCAAAATATTCAGTTCTACCTTAACTTTAAAACCATCTGAATGCAAACGAATGCCTTTTCTACACCTGTATGAATCTACGTCACATTATGTGACAAAATCTGTGTAATAAAAGTTAATGCTCCTTCCCCAAAAAGGAGTCTAACACACGGTTGCACTTTCTTACAAGCATTAAATTTCAGCAAGTCTTATTTTTTCTTTAGACAATGACAGGGGTGCATTTAATAGAAGGTGTAACAGCAATGTATCAATTGCTGCATCTCATTACCTATTCCCTATATGCCTCTCAAATTCGTCTTCTCTTCTCCGATCCTGACTCCACTGGCCTGACGTAGGCTCACATGATCTCTCAAGTTTATACCAACGCGCTGATGTCTCTGCCTCCAGTCAAGGGTCCTTGCCCTGTGTCCACCCGACTCCTGAGAGAGTGACCTCTCTGAGACATGGACATGGCAACGTCATTCTTCTCCTCTGTTTCCTGACACCCACTCAGCACAGCATTTAAATCCTTCACCTGTCCTTCAGGGTCTCCTCTATGGCTCCTTGAGTGTAGTCATTAATAATCGCCAAGGAGAAGAAGAAAAGGCGGATGGGGAGGAAGGCAGAGAGGAGGGAGAGAGAGGAGGGAGGAGGGGGGAGGAGGAGGGAAGGCAGTAAGGAAGAGGGGGAGGGGTGGGGCAAGGAGGGAGGAGGAAGAGGGAGGAAGGGGAGGGAAGGGTGGGGAAGGAGGAGGTAGTGGAGGGGAGGGGAGGCAGGCAGCATTAGGCAGACAGTGTTCTGGGTGCTTCACTCTGGCCTCATGTTCCTCACATGGGCCTTCACATGCTGGCACCCAGATCTGAGACTCCCAGATCCTGGAACTCTTTGTTTATAAGCTACCCTAACTGAGGCATTTTGTCTTAGAAACCTGAGCAGACAAAGTTCAAATGCTTAAAATCACTGAAACCCTTAAGGAGTTTAACATCAACAAAAATACTTTCCAAGGAGCTCAATTTAAAATTAGGTACTGAAATTATTTAAGACACAAATGTATGTATGTGTATGCACATATGTGTATACATTTGCGTCCCCAATGTACACCCACGATACATATGCGTATACAGATGTGTGTCCTCACAAGGCCTCCAGGGAAAGCTGTCTGCCCTCTACCTTCCCGAAGGAAACCCCAGGGACGGACTTTTGAGAGCGTTTGCAGATAACGCCTCTACTCTATAGCTCATCAGCCATATACGACTGTCTCAAGAACTTGGTCACACATGTGTCATTAGTTTTATCTGAGAAAGCTGAATTGTTGACTGTGTATACAATGAACTACATTAATCAGTATCTCATTACTGAATTAATTTTTATTGGATTTTTACTAGACTAGTATGGCGGGAGCAGCTGTACTTGGCTGTTTAGAAATCTGCTCTGCTAAACTGAATCTTCTTGAGGACAATTTCTTTCTAAATTTCTCTCTAGAACACACTACCTAATAGGTTCTCCTAAAATATAAATCTATATGTATTAAATTGTCTTATAATTATGATTTACAATTAATATATTATTTAATATACACTGGGTAATACATTCATATATATTCAATAATAATGTACATCCCATTATTATTATTAAGAAAATTGTATATTTATATATTTTTAACACTTATTTATTTTTCATAGAGTGCAAGTAGGGAAGGGGGAGAGAGACAGGAAAGAGAGAGAATCCCAAGGAGGCTCCATACTCAGAGCAAAATCACCCTGATGTGGGGTTTGAACTCATGAACTGTGAGATCTTGACCAAAGCCAAAATTGGACATTGAACTGACTGAGCCACCCAAGTGTCCCTATTTATTTATAAACATACATATTTCTAGTATTCTTTTTAAGAAGACATTCCACAATATGACAAATTGTAATATTCATTACTACCAGACACTGAGCCTCCTAAGATAATTATCTTGTACATGCAATTTTATGTTAATGCTTCACATAAACTGACACATGTCACTTGGTTATACAGCAGCCTGTTACTGGGTTATATATGAGTCAAAGCAAAAATAAGACCTGGAAAGACTATAAATCATTAAGAGAAGATTAATGTTTCAACAGAAGAGGAGTGTATCAACTAATCTCTAATTGACATTGGAAAGTGATTTTCATTTTCCCACCTTATTTCTCAAAGGTGTGCAAGTCAAACGTACAGATTGAGGTACACCAACACTTCTTATCTCAAACTCTTTGTTAATGCTTCTAGCAAGAGTCATTGTCTGGGAATCTTTACATAACCACTCTTCTCTCTCATGCTCAGTATGTAATATGCCTTCATCACCATGTGCTTACTCGGGAAACCCCCTTATTTGGAAGGTCTCCCAAGGAATCAAATTAAGTCTAATTATACTTAATGGCAGTGACTGCTTCTTAATTTGGATGGTAATTCTGCTTAATTGAGATGCCTTCAGGTGTCTAAGTGGTGCTCTAGCAAGAGTATTGGTGTGCACGAGTGCGTCAACCTGGAATGTCTTGTTTCTTCTCTGAACATTTCACCAAAATAAACAAAGAAAGGCAAAGAAGTTACTGAAGCACTATAACACAAGATTCCTGAAATGTAACTTAACTGTTGCCTGTTTAGCATCAGCCAAATTTATATAGAATCATTAGAAAAATCTGTGTAAATGCATACAAAGATGAGTTAGAAAAGCAAAACCCCTGAAATGAGAGAAATATGTAAATCCAAATGGCATGTGTCCATTATTTTATTTATCGTTTTGCAGTCTGGCCATGTTGAAACATCGTCAGAGAACAAACCTCATGCATTTTATCAGACGTTAGCCTTCTGGAGTCTGGCAAAACAGGAAAACAATGGGATCTGAAGTGCATCATCTACAAAATATGAACCTGATAATAACCCAAGTCTCTTCGACATTTTGCTGTGTGCACAACTGGTTTCCCACTACTGTCAGCCTGCTTTCTGCCTTCCAGAGGCTTTTTTCTCCGGGCTCCCTAGGAGCTGGACCATAGGCATTCGATTCGGGTGGACCTGAAGGGAAGTCCACTAGGGACATTCTAGAAAATTCCTTCCATTTTTTAGAAAGACATGGCTCATTTCTCCAGTGAACAGGATTATGCCAGAGCCATCTTGTGACCTGAGGGGGGCGGGCATCATTACTGCTCTGGAAGGTGGAGCAGTAAAGAGGGGAGTAAATCCTCAGCAATGTTCCTGAGCTCCTGAATTAAAATGGAATCTCACTGGCTCTCCCCTTTTGTCATGCGAAATAATGTTTCTCCAACACTTTTTCTAAGACCTACAGCTCCAAAGCTCCTATCTAGGCACTGAAGAACCTATTACTCCGTTTCCGCCTGGCGCCCCGCACAGTGATGATGGAATGTGTAGCTGTGGGAATAAATGGGTCTTCTTAGGAACAGAGCTAATGAAGGGCCGTCACAGTGCAGTAAAGAGACACATACGCTCTCATCCTTCCTTAGGAGCAAAATGGCCAGGAAGACTTTACCAAGTGTTTTCATTCCCTGGATCTCGGTTTCTTGTCTGTCGGGTGAAGGGTTCAGATAATAGAAAGTCTAACCTTCCTTTTATACAGAGACTTCAAGTATTCCAGTATGTACGAGAAAGAAAGAAAACCAGATACATGGGTGTATGTGTAATAATCAAAATATTCATGATTGTTTATATGCGATCTGGGTCTAAATGAATTTTGAGACACTGTGAGGGTGTGACTCAGATTCCCTGAAGACTGACCTTGGAGCCAGTGCGTGACCTATCACAACAGCCGGGGTCTGCTGACCCTTCCATACAAAGGACTCCTGCATTTTACAGCCCTTCACCTGGCATGCAGAATTGCAACAACCCCATCATTCATTACAGGGAGGCTCAGTCTCCCTCCCAGTGACACAGAGAGAAAATATGCCACCAGCACGAGTCTCTTTGACTCTATTTGGCTTCTCCACATGACACGGTGCATATCCTAGATCCTGGCAGCTAACAGCACACTTGTGAATTCCACATTTACCTCTACCAGTTATATCCACTTGAATGAATATACAGCAGGCGCCTCACTCTCATTATGCCTAAAACCAAACTCATTATCTCTTCCCATTAAAAAACAAAAAAAATAAACTCCTGCTTCCTGAGGCCCTTTCCCTGATTCAAGGTAGGGAGAATTTATATTATTCCAAACTAGAATGATCTGGAGAATAAAAGGTCACTATTAACAATGGTGCAGGAACCACGCGTGTGGAGTAGACTGCCCCTGGGGGGGGGCGGTGAGGGGGCTGCAACGTTCCCTCATTCTGGTAAGGGCTTCACTGCTCCCCCCTAAAACCACTGTTGATCCCGGCTTGATTCCATGACCCTCATAGTTACTGTACTGTATCCTTCAGAGCTGCTAAGAGAACAGATCTCGAAAGTTCTTATCACAAGAAAATAACTTGGTAACTGTATGAGATAATGTACATTAACTGTTTTGCAAAACATACATATATCGGATAATTACATTATGCACCTTAATGTCATATGTCAATCATATCTCAACAAAACTGGGGTGGGGAGTAGGGAACATAGACATAACCTTCAGAACCAGGAGGAGGCAACCAAATGAGCAAAATTCACTTTATACTGGAGTCCTAGACTTCGTCCACTACAGGTGGATATATGTGCTCAGAAGGCAGCCTGAGCTCTGAATGCAAACAGCAAACTGTAAGGGGAACCACATTCACAGGGCTGTTTCTCTCAAACAGCGTCCGAGTCAGAGTGCCCATGGTACCGTGGCACCGAGGGGGAAGGTGGAAAACTTACCTTGTCCGGATCTGTTGTGGTAATGACCCACACACAGTGAGCATTGTCTTCATACTGAACTGGGTAATTCGGGGAGGTAATGATGCCGCTGGGTCCACGCAGATTCGATCCACATGTTCTAGCTAGAAAAAAACAGAGATCGTGTGACTTTCTTCAACATGTTATCCGTGTGCTGAAGACGAAACAGGCACATGAAACATCAAATTAGCTGTTCACCGGTTACGATAAAATGTGGTTCAAGAACTCAAGTTGGCAAGTACAACGGACTCAGCCATCAGGTCCCTTTTCGACATCTGCAACATTAGACTGGAGCTCTCTGTGAAATTTCCCGAGGCACCATTCACAGGATGACCTTGTTGCTGATATCACCATGGGTGATACCAAATCAAATAAGTCCATCTCAAAACCCAATCTGACTCAGAGAGAGTCTGCATTCCCTTGGTGGGACACAGATGCAGCATGATAGAGGGGAAAGTGCAGGGCAGCTCGAGACCCCCAGTCCCCCATGCCCTACGCTGTATGACAATTCCACCTCTCCATTCTAAATGCGATGGTATGACAGGTCATCTCCAAGGTCTCTTCCAGGCTTTAGACTCCAGTCTATAGTCAATGATACAAATCGCCTTACAGCACAATGCAAGCAGGAGATTAACATGTAGTTGACAATTTAAAGAAAGAAAATAGAAATGGTAGCTCTAAAAGAGAAATGACATTAAACTGAAAAGACCCAGAAAACTACAGAAATTACATAACCTAACAAATGATACTGAAGTTTATATGTAAAAATTGTATTTCAGGGGCACCTGGGTGGCTCAGTTGGTTCAGGGTCAGACTCTTGATTTCGGCTCAGGTCATGCTCTCAGTTTGTGAGATAGAGAGCCCCCCACCGGGCTCTGTGCTGACAGTGTGGAGCCTGCTTGGGATTCTCCGTCTGGGATTTTCTCTCCCCTGTGTTCTCCTTCTCCCTCTGTCTTTGTCCCTCCCCTACTCATGTTCTCTCTCTCTCTCTCAAAATAAACATTAAAAAAAATCTTAAATGTATATATTTCAACTGACCTCCATTTTATGAATGGAACTTTCTTCTTCTTCTTTCAAACTGATACATTATTTTTATAAATCAAAAGTCAGCCTGCAATGGAATCTAGTCTTAACATTAATAATATAAACTGGGGGCAGGGATGGCGTGCCTGGGTGGCTCAGTTCGTTGAGCATCCGACTTTGGCTCAGATAAGGATCTCATGGTTTGTGAGTCCAAGCCCCACATCAGGCTCCTTGGTCTCAGCAGAGCCCACTTTGGATCCTCTGTTTCCCTCTCTCTTTGTCCCTCCCAATCTCTCTCTCTCAAAAATAAATATACATTTAAAAAGTAATTTAAACTGGGTTTGTGAAAAGAGCAAAAGAAACTGATTTCACAATATAGAGCTAATACAAGGAAAGCACTAGTTCATATTTCTAAGGTTTCATATCACACAAACCAATTAAACTGTCACCCAATAAAAGCTGAATCCTAATCATGACCCATCTTGCCTTTGATCTTTTCCTTGGCTGCGTGCCCCTCCATGGCCAGCTTTATTCTGGGAGACGTAGTCAGAACAGGATTCTGACTTCCAAGGGCCATCTTACAGCAGACAAGTCAGGAGAAGCCAAGTAACCGAGCTCTTCCCAGCTGCCCCCAGGAATATATGCCTCTTGTCTATTTATATGGACATAACAATAATGTAATTCATACCTATTCCTGATAAGAGTTCTTTATCGTAATGACTCACACATCTATCTGTCGTACAACGCTGTGTTTTTCTACCTTGGGAAAGCACCTCCCCTGGGCAGCAGCACCATGGCCAGTGTCTAGAGCTGCTGGCATAAACATGGGGCAAGAGTAGACAATTTTCAGTAGCTCGATACTTAGTACGAAAATAATTAGCTAAGAATTAACCTATACGTCAATTAACAAAAATATAGGAAAACCAACATTTAACATGTTGGCATTTACTTTGAAAATGGACAAGATTTCTTAAATAAAGATGCATAAAAGATGATCAGGCCAAGAGCTAACTGCACACAAAGACATCTACCTCTACAGGCTATAGAACCCGCTTTTAGGAGCATGTTGTCAGAGAGTCAATGAGCTTCAGATGCGAAAGTTTCCTAAGGCGCCCTGTGAGCAGTATTCATCAGAAAATCTTAGAAGAAAAGTTATCATCAATACATTTTGAATTATAATGCCTTTGTGTTACATGCACATTCTTTGTTAAGTTTCATACTGAAAAGTTGCTATTATGTTATGTTACTCGGTAAATATTTTTTGACTTAATTTTGAATTAATATTACCGATGTGCCATTCTAAGTATGTCAACCTTCAAAAAAATATCAGAAGAGTGAGTGAGTGAGTGAGTGAGTGCAGTCGGGAACTAATTGTTACATTCCCACCGACAATCTGTGCCCAGCCAGTCATTAGTCCCAGCTGTCACTCTGCTGAAAAGTTCACTGAATCTGACATCCCATCAACGGCCTTATGTCCCACTTGTCTGCTTTCAAGCTTGACCCTTAACTTGACTTATTCAAATTGCCTCCTCAGCGCTCCATGAAATTCATCTTACCCACTGCTTGGAGAAATAGGATTTTTAGTGATTATATATTTTAGTGAGATAACTATTAGTAAAATATGTATAGGAAAGCAGTACATTTCCCACATTTTCATGCATATTTAGGACTGTGTTTCACACAGAGTGAGTTATGAATCCAGCCTCTGGACTGTGTTTCACACAGAGTGAGTTATGAATCCAGCCTCTTCAGGGATCTTTTTCATCAGAAATTGTCAAATTAATTTGTAAACTAATTTTTGTTTTCTTTTTGTCATAGAAATAGATCTCTATATTTGTAATACATTTTTCTAATCCATTAATTTTAACTATTTTTTTTTTACCAATTCTTTCAATCAATCCATCAGGGCAGGGATTTTTCTCTGTTTTAACCACTATATTAATTTAATAATAGGAACACTTCCTAGCATTTGATAATTTTCTTCCTAAATACTTGTTCGAGTTTTTTAAATCAGATGTAATGACCTTAAATAATATGATCTAACTCTAATTATTTAACTATAATCCTCTGCTTTAGGAAACTGTTAAAACTTTAGCTGGGACCTCAGTCTTTGTTCTTCTAAATCTTCCCCACCCTTATCATCTGCTTCCTCAATGAATGATGATACTGTCATCACCATACCAATCAGGATTCACTGGGTACAGCCTTCTGTATCAATGTTCTTCTACTAATCACAGATAACTCTCAGATTTTCCACTGGCAACCACTCCAAGTTCCGTCATTCACGTGCAGAGTCCTCCCTGAATACGACTACTGTGTTCTGAACTGTCGTGGGTCTGTGTGTTACTGTGCAGGTGTGTACAGTGTCCACTGTGCAGACTAGCTGTGACCTTCTGAGTCTCCCGCAGGCAGTCTGTCCCCTGGGGCCTTCTTTCCATTCTATGGTTCTGCGGCAGGGTTGTATGAAGTGGCCAGATCCCTGAACATTATTTATTTTTATAGTTTGTGTGTAAGCAGAGAGAGAGAGAGAGAGAGAGACAGACAGACAGAGACAGAGACAGAGACAGCAAGCAAGCAAGCGGGGAAGAGGCAGAGGGAGAGAGAGAATCCCAAACAGGCCGAGCTGTTGGCACAGAGCCTGATGCGGGGCTTGAATCACAAACTGAGAGATCATGACCTGAGCCAAAACCAAGTGGGAAGCCTACCCGCCTGAGCCCCCAGCCCCCAATACCCTGAGATTTAGAGCAGAGTGAGTCCCACTGCTAGCCGTGCCACACCCCAGGTCCTCCCCTCGTCAGCTTCAAGTACCTGAAAGTGAATTTCCTTCACATCCACTGGATGTCACTTTTCTGTTAAAAACCTCCTCTTGGGGAAGAATGGGAAGAGCTGAAAAAGGACACAGGGCAGGCAGGGGACGATGGAGGAACCGGCACTGAGGGCGGCACTGAAATGTGTCTGATGGGCGGGCATCAGCTGGCGTAGACCCATGAGGATGTTCAGTCAGTGTGTTTCTGTGCCCCCTCACCCCCCAAGATCGTGTTCCCTCAGGATATGGGGGAATGGCCTGCGGGGCAGGAAGAGCGGGAGCTGAGGGCTTGGGTGGTGCGCCCAGAGCCTTCTAAAGGAACATGGCCCGTGGCAGTTTACTGCAAAGCACATCTGTGTTGCTTTTTTTGACTATAATCGAATAGGAACTCGACCAATGTTGTGCAGATTCATAAAACCATGGTATTTTCTGACAAGAAAGGCTGGAGCCCTGAAGATCTGCCACATGGCCTGCCTCTCTGCACCCTGGCCTCTTTGCTAGGTCCTCACTGCATGCTAGGCATGAACCGTGGACCTTCTTGGACACATACGATTCTGTTAGCGTAGCAAACCTGTTCTGATTATGAGTGAGCAATTTCACAGTGTCCTTGGAGGTGGGGGGTCTTCCTCCAAACAGCTGCTTCTGTACGGAACAGGCATCCAATTAGCCAACAAAGGATTTAATGGCCAACATAATTAAGTAATGACACTACAGTAATGTCAAACAAGGTTTTATAGCTACATTAAAATATATCCCCATAATTGAAATGTATACGTGCGTGTTTGTATATATTATAGTTAAATACCCCTTCCTACACCTGCTACGTGCTCTTCCTCATCAAGATCCTCCTGGAAATATAACCTCTAATGTAAAGTAATACATACTTAAATGATCAATAATGCTTACTACATGGTCTTTGGTAATAACCAGGACCAACGTACAGGTAATATTACTCATGTGGCAGTGTTCTATACTTGTGAGCTCAAAATTTACTTATATGTTTTATGTTTTTAAAATTAAGTAAGAATCACAAAATGATAGTTGAAAATATATCAAGTGGGAAAGCAGACAGGAAGAAACTGATTTTGGATGCAAATATATGCCATTTATCTATTGAATCAATGAATATTAGGTATAAAACATATTTGTTTCACATTATCTTATATAATAAGAAGTAATCATTTGTCTATCTAGGTAAATTCAGTTCCAGGAATTTGTACTGTTCTATAGTAACTAATTAATCACATTAATTGGAGAGGAATATTCTCACTGACCACATTTAAATTAAGAGGCTACCCTGACTCACATCTGATGCACGTTTCAAACACTTTAATAGCATATTTGATAGTCTGTTTCTTGTATGTTTTTAGGAGAAAGCATTTTGATCAATCATAGCTTCCATGTTTCATTCAGATTGTCAACCAAAGTGGAAAAAAGTGTGTTGTAGAGGTTAAGATTCACTTTTCTTAATCACAGCTGAGTTCCATGACTGGTTAATGCAGTTACTGGACATCTAATCTTGCTTTAATTCGTTTCACACTGCTCAGTTTGTTCAATGAGTGTACTAATCACAGCTTCATCTGTGATTGCCATAAGGCTTAAGGGAGGAGAGCAAGGAAGGCACTCAGCACAGTGCAGACTCCTATTTCAGAAGCCCAGGTTGCACCCTAGCCATGGACGGGGCTTGCCGTGGGCGGGGCAAGGCTCTAGGCATGGAAGGTTCAGTGGAGACAGAACACCAGTAGGATCCTTTCCTTCCTCGGGCAATTAACACACAAACGCATGCCACCCAATCTAATGTGCGGAAGACACAGAAGCTTTCTAGAAAGGTCTGAGCACGGGTTTGGGGTGTATCTGGAAAGGACTTGATTGGGAAGACAGTGGTCACGGGAGGGTTTTGAAAGAGATGGTGGTGGAAGGAAGGGGGAGACCGGACAGCCACATGGACACCTGAGGGCAAGTGTCCCAGAAAGAAGGACAACAGTGGAGGACGCTCCATCAGAAAGGTCCGTGTCATGTGCTAGGCACATGATTAGCACCAAATTAACATTCGCGTTCAAGTCATTTCATGTCAACAGAATTTGAGAGTGATAGAAAAATACACAGGTTTATTATTTCTAGTAACCTCATAAAAAAGAGAGAAAAATGTATTTTTCACCTAAGGAGTCTTCAACTAAAAAGCATAACACTTTGGAAGTCTAGAAGCAATAACAGACATTTTTCCAAATTCACTGGAATTAAATTAAAAGTTAAAAGTATGTACGTCTCTTTAACTCTTGAGATTATATCTTCCCCAAAAATAATCAGTATACAAAGTATAATCTTATCGTTGACTTGAAGTTTAATCCAGTAGAATAAAGAGTCCTCGTTCAGGGAAGTGGCCTTTTGTCTACTATTTACCAGGTCATTTCTGCATGGACATAAAACATGGGTAAGAAAAAATAAGCTATAAAAAGTTCTTGGTAAATGACAACTTAATAAATTGAAGGTAATTCTTAGCTAACCTGACTTAGAGTCCCAAGGTAAGAGCTTTATTCTAGGACCCCTGGTGGCTCTAATTGCCTTCCATGTAACCACAGTTACAGATGCAAATAATACTTCACTTTTCTTATGTGCTCTTTCAACTCAGTGAGCAACTAAAAATATTAATTCCACAGATCAGAGTGCCTTAGCATGAAAGGAAATTCTCCCTCTTAAGCCCTGGTAAATACTGACAGAATGAAATGCCAGCTGACATGTTTCACTTAAAAACAAAAAGTAGGTGCTTTTCCTTGGTTTGTTTATTTGTTTGCTTACTTTAAAAATCTACTGCCAAAGATACTTTACATAGTTTTAAACAGCTCATAATATTCTGCGCTGTGAAACATCGTAATAGCTGCTTACATATGAAGTAAGCATGAAGTATATGATGTAAGCATAATTTGAAACAAAATCACTTGCATAATCACCAAGGTATGACAACCATTCGTTTGTTTGGTAATAGAAGGAAAAGGTAACATCCATCCCATCCCCAAAGCTAATTAGCTAATGTAAGCATTGGCTAATGACACCAGTGTCCAGATGTGAAAGATCGCTTCTGACTCACTGCAATTTATCAAGCACTTCCATCAGATATTCCTTCTGTAGAGAAGGTATGATAATTGCTTAAGAGTTAGAGACCCTTCTTGAAGATGAGAACCTTGAGAACCTGCCCTTAATTTAACGATCTGAAATCTCATAATGCGGGCAAAGCTCAGCCCAGGGGCGGTTTCCGTTTTTTATAGATGTCGATTTAAAACATGTTGGCTGGGATGATCGATATAAGGGCTCCTTTAAAGCTTCAGAATGAATCAGGAAACCCTAAACCATGATGTTCTCCTCTTCCTATTTAGTATCGTGATCGCGCAGACTGGAAAGGGAATTCAGAAAATGGCCTGTGGTGTTTGGGGCCCATCGACAGCTAAGAAACTATTGTGACAGTCTGTTTTAGGTAGCATTTAAAATATCTTTAAGTTTCATGGTATCTATCTCCCCCCACATTTTAGATATCTCAAGCTATCTTTATACAGAAATGGTTATAAAATCTCAATTTTCCTTATTATTTTTTTTTAAATCTCCACTTAAAAAATTTTTTTTCCACTCTTCTGCAATTGATGAACTTATCAGTAGAAGCAGGTAGAGACACGATTTAAAGGAAAGAATGCTAACACACTCCGGGTTCCTAAATACTTCCAACCTGAGAAACTTACAGCATTTTTTAAATGTTTATTTATTTTGAGAGAGGGAGCGCACGCATGTGAGAGAGAGCACGAGTGGGGGAGGGGCAGAGAGCAAGGGAGAGAGAGCCCCAAGCAGGCTCCGCACTGGCGGTGCCTAACTCAGAGCTTGATCTCATGAACCATCATGTCATGAGCCGAGCCGAGATCAAAAGTCAGATGCTTAACTGACTAAGCCAGCAGGCATTCTGAAACTTAAAAATTTTAAAGGAAGAAAGTATATTCTACAGAGGGATGTCCCCTGGCAAACAGGGCATGACTCGGTGAACTCAGCTCTTGCCTTCACAGCTACAGCGGTGCTGACTGCGTCCCACAGATGGAGAAGAGCTAGGCCTGTGACCCAGCGAAGTGTCCCGAATTGAGGTGTCCATAGTGGGCCCTGATACTACGAGGCAGGTGAGTGGCTAGTCTGACTGAGATGTGCTAGACGTATAAAAGACACCCAAATTTCCAAGTCACGGTATGAAGAAAAAGATAGAAAGAAGGTAAAAACAATTCTTCTTATAATCTTTATATTGACTATATGTTAGGATGATAATATTCAGGGCATATTGTATTAAATAAAATCTTAAACGTAATTTCATCTGTTTCACAATTGCTTTTTTACTGGCTTCTAATCTGCCTACTAGATATCTTTAGTTACATATGCAACTGGCACTCTGTGTTTTGTGGAGAGGACCCTCCTCAAAACAGGGCCCATAGGACTGAGCTACAGATGCACTAATACGTCTGGCCCTTCAGCAGGGTGAGCGACTGATCAGGCCATGCTGCCTGGTGATTACCTGATGTTGTGCAAGACTGTGTTTTCCAGACTGGAGGGCTGGATGTGCCTGCTGGCTTTAGCAAGGAAGCTCTCCTCTCGTTAGAGGGCTATGTGGCTGGGGGGGAGTCCAGGGCAGATGAGGGGAATGGGCAGATCTCTTATGTAACCATGATGCTCACAGGTAAGCCTTTTCCGGTCTGGAAACTGGGACACTCCTGCACCCAGAACTCCACCTGTTTTCACCCATATCACTTACAGCTACAACTCGGCCCTGTACGAAAATGCCAGCCTGGATGAGAGAAGACTGGATGATTGCCTCATTATTTGCCCTCTCACTCACAGAAAGCTGCAGGTGACACAGAGAAGCAACATCAAAATGGAACCAAACAAACAAGCAAGTAACAAACATGAACTTGTGACACATCTACTCAGCGACTCACTCCAACTCTCCCTCTTAAGGACGACACCTTCCTTGGCTCAGACTGCAATGGACTGCATGTCTGCTGCCCCTTTCTCCCACGGAAATACAATTACTTTCTACATATCTGACTGCCCCGACTCAAAGTCTCACGGCCAGGTAAGAGCACATGGCTGGGATTTGGCCAGTGGGACTGAGCAGGAGGAAATGTGCGTGACGTTTCCCGGGGACCCTCCTTGGAGTACAGGTGCTTTGCCGCAAACCACTTCTTCTAACCCCCTAAATCCCGTCACCCGGGATGTGGATGGTGCCTAGGGCCGTGAGGGTGAGGGTCTGACCACAGGGCAGACAGGGTGGGTCTCGGGGGCATGTCCACCCCGGAAACAGAGCCGCCATACTGGCCCCTGGTGTCTCCGCGAGACAGATGCCTATTTTCATCCAGGTGTAGCTCCTCTTGGGTCTGGACGTTTGTCACCTGATCTTTATCCAACTAGCACATCTCAGATTTTCCTCTTTAGAGGATCTCAGGGCTCTCTATTCAAATTTCTTGTTTCATGTTTTCCTACTCCAAAATATACTAAAATATATTTTTCTTTGAAACGTTAGTTTTAAAAATATATTATTTGTTATTGTTCCCGAGACCCGATATGTCCTACTTAAGGTCTAATGATTTGATACATACATACTTCATGGACACCGAGTACTATGCAATGTACTGTGTGTGTGTGTGTGTGTGTGTGTGTATACACCAAGTACTGTGCAAACTGTGTATATATAGAGACGAGTACCAGGTTACATCAAGTACTGTGCAAACTGTGTGTATAGAGACGAGTACTAGGTTACACTGAGTACTGGCAAACTGTGTGTATGTAGAGAAAGATGAGTAACAGGTTACACTGAGTACTGTGCAAACTGTGTGTATATAGAGACGAGTACCAGGTTACACTGAGTACTGTGCAAACTGTGTGTATATAGAGACAAGTAATAGGTTACACTGAGTGTGCAAATTGTGTGTATGTAGAGAGAGATGAGTACCAGGTTACACTGAGTACTGTGCAAACTGTGTGTATATAGAGACGAGTACTAGGTTACACGGAGTACTGTGCAAACTGTGTGTATGTAGAGAGAGATGAGTACCAGGTTACACTGAGTACTGTGCAAACTGTGTATATATAGAGACGAGTACCAGGTTACACCTAGTACTGTGCAAACTGTGTGTATATAAAGACGAGTACCAGGTTACACCTAGTACTGTGCAGTAGAGTGCCGCTACTCTCCTTGGAAATGTTTGCTTCCCACAAATTCCGAAGAAATATTTCTGTTCTACTCAGCTCATGAGAAAGCCGTGCATCGGCATCTTCTGTGTTCTGCTCTGCCTATCGACAGTGGACGCCACGCTGCTCTAGGCTTCGCTGCGCCCTCACAAAGCACACCACGTGTGCAGGAAGAACTCACCGCCGCGTGCTCCTTACCTCGGCAGATGGGCCGATGGTCGCTCCATGCAGCCAGTGTCTCTGTGACTCTCTGACAGGTTATGCTCTTGGAGCCCTGGAGCACATAATTGTCCTCACAGGAGAACTGGACACTTGCACCAACCCTAAACAATTAAAAAAACAACAGAAAACAACCCAAATTATTCACAGAAGCCTTCATAACAGAAAATGGGCACAGTGTTTTCAGTGTGTATGCCCTCCAAACGACACGACACTTTAAACGATCCGTTAGACACAATGCTCAGACAGAACCCTGTGACTTAGCACAGGACAGACAGCACCGGACCTGGGTCCAAATTCTCTTCTGCCGACTTCTCAGCTAAATAAATCCATGAGCTTTAATTTCTCCTCTCTGTCTCTAAAATGGACAAAGTGACGAAGGTGACCTGACTGCCTGCCATGGCGTAAGTGTGTAGGAAGAATTGTGTATTCTACAAACAAAGTTGGAGCCATTCTTCGTGACTAAATATGCTGCAAAAACAAGGACTGAAAAGGTCCAGGTTAAGAAAACGTCCCAGTTCACAGAAGGGCATGTGCTATGTGGTGCCACTCACGTGTCTCTGCAAATACTCAAGCGCAGGGAAGATGTTACTAGGGGCTTGGGGGAGAGGAAACGGGCTGTCATTAATCAACTGGCATCAAGTTTTACTTCGTAAGATGAATAAACCGTAGAGATCAGATATGCAACATTGAGCATTTCATCAACAGTAATGTGTGCTTATGATTGGCCAAGAGCACAGACCCTAAGATGACTGTTTAAAGAAAAGAAAAGAAAGAAAAGAAAAAATAACAAAAGAAACAAGAATTCTTCCAGTGAAAAGGGAGGGGAGAAAATGTCTCAGTAAATAATTTATGTTACAATCACAAACATTAATTATGTTCAGAAGGCCAGTGATAGGGTATTTCAGAAATACACCTTACAGGAACAAAATACTTTGTTTTAGAAAAAAGCAACCTGGGGCGCCTGGGGGGCTCAGTCAGCTAAGTATCTGACTCTGGCTCAGGTCATGATCTCGCGGTTCGCGGGTTCGGGCCCCGCGCTGGGCTCTGTGCTGACTGCCAGCTCGGAGCCTGGAGCCTGCTTTGGATTCTGTGTCTCCCTCTCTCTCTGACCCTCTCCCACTCGTGCTCTGTCTCTCCTTTTTCTCAAAAATAAACATTAAAAAAGATTTTTTTAAAGAAATAAGCAATCCATCCAGCCGAGCATATTGTTTTGGCTTCTGAGCTGCACCTGAAAACAGGAAGCTGTGACTGAGGTCGTACGTGTAACAAAAAACAAAATGTTGCACAGCACGTCGGGTCTGAACACGCCCGCCCTCCTCCCTCTAAGCCTGGCTTCTGGAAGGGAGCTAAGCTGAGCAGTACTTCAGTATCTCACAAGCCTCCCGCCTCGGGAGGAGCGTCCACGTAGGTTTTCCACTGGACAGACTCCGAGCCTGACGCTGACAAAAGCGGGGCGCCGGGGCGCCTCTGGGGAAGAAGACGCAGGTCGCCCACGCGCACCCACACAGCTGTAACAGATGGGGGTAAACACACGCACGCGGCCGCTGCACCCTGACAACTGCCGTGCAACCCGGGGCGCACGGGACCGAGTGGTATCACACCAGGGCCTCCCACGCTTCACGGAACACTCTGGGCACGGCCACAGGTGTCTGCAAAAATCAAGGCAGGGTCAGAGGCACCTGAGAAATTCTGGATTTAACAAAACTCGGCATCTTTCTTTTCTTTTCTATGTTTTATTTATTTCTGAGAGAGAGAGACAGACAGACAGTGTCAGCACGGGAGGGGCAGAGAGAGAGGGAGACATAGAATCTGAAGAGCTCCAGGCTCTGAGCTGTCAGCACAGAGCCCGACACGGGGCTCGAACCCACGAACCGTGAGATCGTGACCTGAGCCAAAGTCAGACACTTAGCCGGCTGAGCCACCCAGGCGCCCCGGGTGTCTTTCTTTTCTAAAGAGGACTCTCAATGTGCTACAAGACACAAAAATGTAGTTTCCTTACCTAAGAGAATGTAAAGTATGTAAAGATTTCCAAATATGTGTTTCCAGGAAGCCCTTTTTCCCCAGTATCCATGGCAACTAAAACTCTATGGAATTAATTTTGAGAAACACTGTATCATAGGTACATAGCAGGTATTATTTTTGAAAGAGAGGAGTGTGAAAAAATATAGACATAATGCTAATTTTCATGGTCAGTCATAACAGCTATACATTTAAAACACGTGTATTTAAACATGTTATTTAAAACAGCTGTACATTTTAGAGACATCCATCCATCCATAATTTCTGCTCACTGGTCTTTGTTTAAATCTCTGGAGCCACACTGAATAAACGAAATAAATCTAAAAATTTTGTTCTGAAAGCCACTCTTATTTTTGTTTTCAGCTACATCTTCAGTTCCTTCTGTTTACCTAAATCTCATTTTTCATCTATTTTATCATTCTTTCAATACATTTTAATTGAAAATCTCCTATGTGCCACTCTGCTTTACATTTTAATTGAACATCTACTATGTGCCACTCTGCTTTAGGTATCAAAGATATAAAAATTAGTAAAATTAGTTAAAAGTTAACAAGATCCCTGTCTCATGGAAGTAACAGTCTAGTTAAGAGAAGAAAATACAAAATAATAAATTAAGCAAGGAGAATATAAAAGTATCATAAGTGCTATGAAGAAAATAAATCAAATGTTATGATGTGATTAACAACACATTAGGGAGAGTTGTTAATTTGAGAGTATGTCAACATTTTTTTTACAATCCTCTTAAACTGATGTGCTGATAGCTTCTACATTATCACAGGTGTGATCAAGCATAAAGGAAGAAAAGTGGGATTATCGCTTCCATTTGGCAACCACTGTATTTTGTCCAGAGCAGACTATCATTCATTAGTTATGGTGGATTGCGTTCTGCTCAGCCTAAACCTGCACTATTCACGTGTGCTTTCTCAGGCCTCCAGTCAGGGCTCCTCTAGGCATTCTTCGCAGACTGTGTTTTGTCTGGCCATCAAGAGCCTTAATAATATCAGTGATCTGGCAATGCAATATAGATTTATCATCCAAATTATAGGCAGAGTTGGTTTCCAACAACCATGAAAGTGTCCAATAAGAGAAGCAGGCCTGACTAAATTATTTCAGATGTATTTGGAAAAGTCCAAGGTTGCTGAATAAAGGTGAGCACAAACACACAGCGATAGACTAGAGAAGCCTGATGCAAACGTGCACAGACCCCAACTAACAATAGTCTGTAGATATGTATCCATCTGCCAGGAAAAACCCGCACAGACTATTTTCTGGGTGGTAACATCATGGTGAGTACAATTCTGTTTCTATATTCCAATAACTGCATTACTTTTGGTTTTAATAAGCTATAATTTAAGCTTTGAAAACTATTTTCAAATCCTACTAGTAAAATCCTTAGTTTTGACTGCCAGTTGCAAAGCAGAGGCACGGCTTGGGGGAGGGGAGGCCAGTCCCAAGAACTAGAATGAGGTGGGCTCTGCTGCACACGATGAGTCTGACTGAGACTGAAAACAATAGAAACAAATGACGATGACGATGACCCAATTTCCCACCTGCCATTTCAAACTTCTCCTTTGATTTTATCTCACACATGAATCAGTTCAACTTAAAATCCATGAATGCTCTCAATTTCCAATATATAATGAACCAAGTTCTCATATGACTTATGATTTGATTTACAGTTACTATATTTGCAGTTATCTATATAACATTATTTGATTTTCTGGACAAGACTTTTAGAAATTCTAAAAAATAACAGTTATTAATACCTTCCCATGAACAAGTAAATTTAGGACATCTTGATTAAATATGTTGTACAATTTCGACAATCGCTAGTAGTTGGAAACTATAAGAAATAACAGAAAACTGATTTTGTATAAGATCAAGATAGATTATATATAGATAATAAATACCTAACTGGTAAAATTTAAGTTAAACAGTTAAAGTAGCATAATTTTGTGTTTTAAATAGGAGAGGGAAAAATAAACATTTCACTTCTTCAATGCCTAGCTTTTCTGAAAAGCTCATCACTCAACTTTCTGAATTCCAAAGACATTCCATTTGTCACCATCTACTTGACTTTACCCATCACAATTTGAAGAGTCTTTTGAGGTGAATGAGCTATTTCTAAACATGCCTTAGTTTCATTTTTTACTTTTTTTTAAAGTTTATTTATTTTTGAAAGAGAGAACACAGGCAGTGGAGGGTGGGGGCAGAGAGACAGAGACGGCATCTGAATCAGGCTCCAGGCTCTGAGCTGTCCTCACAGAGCCCGATGTGGGGATCAAACCCACAAGCTGTGAAGTCATGACCTGAGGCAAAGTTGGACACTTAACCAACTGAGCCACCATGGTGCCCCTAAATATGGCTTAGTTTTAACAAGAACTATTTCTAAATTTGGTGTTCCTAAATATTGGCTCTTTACAAATTTATTTAAAATTGGAGCCATAGCTATTTATGATTTAAAACAATCTGAAAACAAAACACCTGAAGTGACTTGAAGATTCAATCAGAATCCAAAATAAGATATGGGTTTATTTAGCTTTGATGTCTAATTGTCCATTAATTACAAGAGATAAAACAGCCTAGACCATCAAGATAGAAATATCTCCCATATCACCTCGACCCATACTGGTTGACATCTATTGAATGACTGAAACAACGAGCTTCTCCTTTTAGAGTTTTCTAAGTCAATAGATAGATCAAGGGATGGAAAGAAGCAGAAAAATTGGTGGATAGAGATCTTCCCTCTCTATTTAAAAATACATGCAATTCAAGCATTACACTTAAACATTCATTAATGTTTTAGGCACCAAAAGTGGTCATTAAAACATTTTATGAGAGAAAAAAAAAGATAAATCAATTATATAGTACTGGTTTCACTCTTAAGCAACAGAAAACATAGAAGTTACAACAAAAAAAATTTTTCTTTAGCACTAAGTTCAAGCTAGGATTCGCCATGCTTGTCCTTGTAAAATGAAGGAGGGTGACACTGGGAAATGACACCTGAAACCAAATTTGGCGTCCCTGAACTCTTCTTAAAAAGCAGTGGCACCATGGGGATACATAATGTGATAAAGGGTATGTATTTGCACGTGAATCTCCCACACCTCACTGACACCTCAAAGTCCTTGGCATGAACATCTCCCAGGGAGGTCGAGACCTAAGTCACACAATATGTTAAGAGGAGGTGTGATGGCGCACTTTCCCGCTCCTCAGTCTCTGCTGTAAACAATGAAAAGAAAGCAAAACAGAGCTCCAAGTGAGGCAGTGACGGAGAATGGGGAGAATGGGGAGAGCTGGGGAGGGCCCTGCTCGCCTACCACGTGCTGGACCAGGAAGCAAGTTGGCTGCGGAGGTGGAACACGACAGGACCCTTCCAGTGTCGTACAGGGGTCCCAGGGTGATGAGGCGCTCGTTCTCATTTTCTGGCTGTGACCTCATAAAGAATTCAGCCTGTCCTAGTGAAACCATGGCAGTGTGGCCAAGCTCAGACTGAGGGCGCAGACTCAGTGACACAGCAGCTGAGTGTGGCTGATGGGGGAGCGCACAGGTCTGGAGGCCATTCCACAGCCGGGACGAGGGTGTGCACCCTGCCACAGCCGTGGGGCAGTCATGGTGGGGACCCGCGTGGCACAGACCAGGATGAAGGCCGTGTGTCTTCCCCACCATGGCCGGACCCGACGGCCTTTCCTTCAGCCCTGGACTCCACACGAAAGACAGGGAGAAGGAAGGACGTGACTGACTTTGAACCTAATGGGTTGACAAATCACTGATCTCAATGTTAAGGATGAATGTAGAAAATTTTCTGATTCACACACAACAGGGATCAGGGGCGGGGGGGAGAAGGTAATTACAGTATAAATGAAATTATATCTTATACATCTGAATTCATGGGCTTGGAATTCAACCTCATAGACATATTTCAGTTAACCTTTGCCAAAAAATACAACATTCTTAGCATATGCAGGTGTCTCTCCTGCTTCTCCCCATCTCGTCGTTCACTCTGCTCCCCTTCCTTTTTCTCCTGTTTTTTATCATTAAAAAAAAAAAATCTGCTTGCTTCCCGTAAATAGAATTTGTTCTTCCAGTGGTTGCTGGAGGAAAACACTAAAAATTTTACAGAAAACTATATTAAAATTCATTTGAAGGTGTTTTCCCATCTTTAGAAAAAGGATGAAAAATGGTAGTTGATCCAAGGAAAGAAATTAGAGGAAAACCGTCAGGAGCAATTCTAATATCCTTCAACATCTGTAGAATATTTAGACTCAAGTTCCAATCCTATGCATAAAATATCTACCCAGTGCCTTAAATAGTGCCCAACACATCGTAGGCACTCAACAAATACATGGTGAATGACTGAATAAAGAAAAGTCATTTTCCTGAGGCTATATATGTAAAATATATATGTAAAATAAATATGTCAGTAAAACAGGATGGAGAAATAATGTGAGCAAAGAAACGTATCTGCCCTTTACCCTCCTATATCAGCCTTTGTTATGCCTTGACTGCACTGCTTCAACAATTGATAAAAGTCAGCCGTTTGTGCACTGGGCGCTATGCAAGTCAAAATGATGTACTGATTAGCTACTGGGGGCGAGAGATATTTGGTGAAACAATTACTGAAAAATGAATTAAATACATCTATTGTGCTATGGGAAAACAATACATTCCGACTTTAGTAGAAAGGTAAGAAAAGGATGAGCCACAGAATTTAATTTTTTTTTCAGAATGAATGTACATGTTCTAAATTGACCCCCCTACACTGCACAGAAGGCCCTGTCAGTTTTAGAGTTGATGGTCTGTCCTGGGAACTGCAAAAAGCCAGATGCGTCCACAGAGGTGTTTTCTGATTGTTGTTCCGAAGGCCACGACCGGTGTCACGGTCCCTCCTGCCCCTGGGACTCTCCACAGACACACAACTGGGGTTTCCTGTCCTTCACCCCTTCTGCTTTCTCTCTCTGATAAAGAACTTAGTTCTTTCACTGCTCCCTTCTAAGTTTCATTCGAGAAACATTAACCTAAAGCACACAAATCCAGAAGATGCAAGGCTGGGCACTCGGCCGCCCAGAGAAGGCAGGCGCCAAGGGCAGCACTCCCCGGAGAAGGCCTTCTGCTGTACGAACCCCGAACCCTCTCCCGGACCCTGGCATCGTTTATGGGGCTTGCGCTACCACTGGAATAAACAGCTGTGGAATGATCGACCAGGACCAGGATGGGAACTCTGGTCATCTCACAGGTGACCCTCAAGCCTGCAGGCTGCAGGGCACCTGCAGAGGCTCCTCACCAGCCAGAAGGGGAAATGCCCCTTGGCATCCATCTTGCAGGTACATCTTCCAGATCATTTGCCTCCGTCTCAAAATAGGTTTCTTTAGATGAGCTCACGGATTCTCCGGTAAATGAGTCCTTCCGCCAGTCAGAAGGACGTTTTGGGATGCTCCCGCTACCTGAAGATGCGGTCCTCAAGCAGGACACTGACCCACAACAACTAACCCGGCCCCTGTGCAGGAGACACCACCTCGCGCGGCCAGCACAGCGACCCAGACGGTGCCGCCGTCAGACACACAGGCACAGCTGTGTGACTGTCACGAGGCCTGTGACTACCCTTGTGATTTCCACACATAATGTGTCATTTCTGGGTCATTTTTTTCTTTTTATAGAGACGATTTTTAGATTCATCTTCTCAACACTTGAGGCAATTTAGCACCGCTAAAACTGCATTACAGAGTAGATGGATCCCTCTAGCCTTAAGGAAAGAACAGAAACTAGTGTTTCATATCATTTTTAGAGGCTGTATATTAACAGCAGAGCAACAAAGACCCCTAACAACGACCAGCACAGAAGGCACTCTGAGGGGTGAGCAATAACAATGCTGGGACGGAGGCTGAAATGGCCAGCGATCTTCACACTGGGACTGGTGTTCAGAAGCACAGCGTTTAAAAAAACGTGTGAATTCTCCCACGAGATTTAATCTAAATCTTCCGAGCATGTTGTAAGTTCGTGGGAATCGGCCATTTGCCCAACAGGAGGATTTCTTACTTGATGACGTAGAAACATGAACTCTTCCTCTTCACCACTTGCCCACCTGTTTGTACAGAGGCGGGAGGATCTCTCCACTCACGAGCGAAGGTTCTTCATTAGCCCTTCTCTCATGATCTTGGGGTAACAAGCTTGATAATAACTAGGAATTCTAGAAAGCTCAATGATGCCTGTGTATTTACTTCTAGACTCACGTTTGCCCCTGGTTTCTGGTTTCCATTAGTATTCCATCATGGCATCCCTGGGGTTCCAGCTCACAGGGCTTGCTTCTTTATTATGTTTCCCTAGAGCGTTATTTGATGGAGGCCATGAATGGGCAATATTTTTGCAGTAGGGAATCAAGTTGGCAACCTTACGTTTGCAGACATACAGGTGTTGTTGAAGAAAAGCTACTGGGAGAGTCTTCTAATAATGAGTTTTCCAGCCACTTTTTCACACAAAATTTGTGAGATCAAACACTTGTTTCCAACTGCAAGTCCTTCTGAGTGGTTACACCTGCTGTCCCTAATTATGGACAATATACACCAGGTAGTCCCGTGGTTGGTGACCTTATGTGCTCAATGAATCACATGGGCAGTCACGACAATTCTAATACTGAGGCATCTACAGAGATCAAATTCACAAACTGAGTGGTTTCCAGCATATGTGGGGAGTGGGGGATGTGAATTTACGTCTTCACTTCGGAAGAGGAACTAGTTCTGGAGATTGACGGTGGTGACGCGTGAACAATGATGTCAATGTACATAACGTCATTAAACTGTGCAATGAGAAATGACCAAGATGGTGAACATATATATACACACACACACATATATATACACATACTGATATACATATATGTTTCCCCACAATCAAAGAATCAAAAGGAAGTCCCAAAGCCAGGCTACATCACTGATGAGTTAAATGAGAACCACTGGGGGCAGTTAGGACACGCCCAGGGATGCAGCTCTCTGCCTACCAAGGATTGGTGGATGCTAACTCTCTCCAGGCATGCATTTCTTTCTGGTGGAGCCTATTGGTCAATGATGCGAGTGGTAGGAGGCCCTGAAGAGTTTTTCAAAGGAATTGGAAACACTGGGGAGCAGGAGAATGTCCCCAAATAAGTGCACTGGTTAAGTACACAGTGTTCACTGCATTAATATTGTCCTTGAACTTGGAAACAATGTTTTTAATCTTCTTAACATTTATTTTTGAGAAAGAGAGAAGACAGAGAGAGAGAGAGAGAAAGAAAGAGAGAGAGAAAGAAAACATGAGCAGGGCAGGGGCAGAAAGAGAGGGAGACACAGAATCAGAAGAGGCTCCAGGCTCTGAGCTGTCAGCACAGAGCCCGACACAGGGCTCGAACTCACAAACTGTGAGATCGTGACCTGAGCTGAAGTCGGACGCTCAACCTACTGAGAGACCCAAGCGTCCCTACCTTGGCAACTCTTGTGCTTATCAGTGATGATGATCTCACATGCCTCTGTCAGCCTTGAGGTCGCTGGTGCTTCTGAGTAACATCATAGAAGTTTTGTAGAATCACATTCTAGAAGAGCCCATGGCAAAACTGAGTAAGAGTCACAGAGCTCTGCAGCTCTGACAGACTTCGGAAACCCTCAGGTCTTCTATCTCCACCCTCTCTTTTATAGGTGGGGAATTGGTAGGCAGATAAATGGACTGTACCCCAGAATGTCATTTTATAGAGGACTCATATCCAGATTGTCCTTAAAAAGCCATTTATGCTCGTCATGGTACAACAGGCCACAAAGTTCTTCAACTAACTATTGCACCTTGAAACTAACAAATTGAGGTATTCCTAACAACTATGATCTACTGTCCCAGAAAACTCCTTAAATGGATATTACTATTTTGATGAAAAAAAATATTATCACAGTTTTTGGAAAGACTGGAAGAAAGAAAGAGAATGTTCCATAAATTGAACTTGGTGGATTCTTTACCAGAAGCAGCTGCAGCCACGTAAATGAGACCTGGTGCATCCCCAGTGCACTTTTTTCAGAGGCACATACGGCTTCAAATAGCGGGGATGAGAAAATATTGGTTGTAATGTTTCTTTAAGTTTTAAACAATATGGCCAATGCTCTGTGAAAGAAGAGTAATCTTTGGCAAATATTTTTCATAGACTACAGTTTCTTAGCAACAATGAATCATGTGTAGAGTGAGATGCCTGCCTTCAGCAAGGAGCACAGAAATGAGTGATGTCCCTCTGGTATTTTTCAAAATGTAAAAAAGCTTTGGAGCACGTCAGGGGACTTTGGTGCTGCAAATTCCAAACCAGGATGTTGCTTTATTGATACGGAGAATCCAGAAGGAATACTCAGTCCCAGATTCTCCATCTTCATTCGGCTTTCCGAGTGCAAGAGAAAGTAGACAAATCACTGACAGATCTAAACAATGCTCTGAAATCAAGATAATGCTCAGCTTTCAAATAATAAAAGGTAAGTCTATCACTGCCCTTTTAAGACCATTGAGTGCAACTGGATAATGTCACAGGGATGGGAAACTTTCCCAACAGGAAAGTTAGGTTGTGCTTTTAAATTCTCCTTTAGCTTCCATTAGTTTCCAAAGTGTGCTTATTGACAAAATCCTAAACACGGATTTAATCCTAATTTTAAAAAATTTACGGTAATTCGATAATAATAATAATGATGATGATACCTATATTTTCTTCTTGTTATTAAAAATTAGTGACAATGTACATAAACTATGCAGCAAATATAGGGCCTCAGTGTTAACACAGGCTGTAAAAGGAAGTAAAATGTAGCTTTCTTCTTTGGAATAATTATATTCCTGAAAACTTACCTAAAACTCCATATTGAATCAACACTTACCATTGCCTTAACCGTGTGTAAATATGAGAGCTCCGCTTTAGTATAAAGGTCAACATGAACGCTCTAACGAGTATTTCCTGAGCACCTTCTGTGACCGGGAGCCTGTGTAGGGCTCTGGGAATAATACGATAATGAATAAACCCAAGTCCATTCTTCCCAGAGCCTACAGTCTTGGTGGGGAGACACAATAAACATGCATTGTGTGTGCTACACATAAATTGTAAATAGACACACCTTTAATTGTGGGTGTTGCTCAGTGCTAGAAAATAAAGGTAAACCAAAGCATAGAGGGAGTGGGGGTGTGAACAAAAAAGCCCATCTGGGAGAGCATGGGCAGGGAGGCCACGGGATTCATTCTCAGGACACGTTGGCTGGATGAGATCTGGACTGTCTATGCTCACTATGGAATCACATATCTCTGAACAGCACTGAGAGGATAGAGCACTGAGAGGATAGAAGCTATCAATGTGTCATGGAAAACATATATAAATAAATAGAACCATAGAAACAAAAACGAGCTGACAGAGGGAGCTGACATTAAATATGACACCAAATCACTGTTTTATATATCACTTCAACTTTAAAGTATAATTAAACTTTCCATAATAGCAAGTGAAAGAAAAATAGGAAGCAAGAGAAAGGCTCCCCCAAAGCAAGAAACGAGGTGACTGTACAAGATGGAGGTACCAAAGTTCCCAGGCAGCATCCATACTCTTCTCTCCATCCACGGATAAGACATCAATTCACGGATGCCTTTGAACACCACCACAGTCACACCTGCAGTGGCTTAAAAGTTGTCTGGTTTTCTCTCGTTCCTCCAACATTTGAAAAAGGGACCTAGGTGTTGGGGCACCTGGGGGACTCAGTTGGTTAAGCATCAAACTCTGGCTCAGGTTATGATCTAGTGGCTCATGAGCTCAAGCCCCCACTAGGCTTTGCACTGGCAGTGCGGAGCCTGCTTGGGATTCTCTGTCTCCCCCTCTCTCTGCACCTCCTATCCTCTCTCATAAAAATGAATAAACATTAAAATTTTTAAATGACCTAGGGGCACCTGGGTGGCTTAGTCACTTGAGCATCCAACTCTTGATTTCTGCTCAGGTCATGATTTCATGGTCGTGGGATTGAGCTCCGTGTTGAGCTCTGTGCTGGGCATGAAGCCTGCTTGGGATTCTCTCTCTCTCTCATTCTGCCCCTCCCTCCACTCAAAATTACTAAAAATGGACTCAACAAAAGGAGGTGTGTGAGGGGATGGGGGAAACTGGTGATTAAGGAGTACACTTGTCACGATGAGCACTGGGTGAGTATGGAATAGTTAAATCATCAGCTCAGGTTATGATTTCATGATTCCTGAGTTTGAGCCCCACTTTGGGATCCAGGCTGATGCTTTCCTTTCCCGTTCTCTCTCTCTCTCTCTCTCCCTCTCTCTCTCTGCCTCCCCCCACTGCTTACAATCTCTCTCTCTCTCTCAAAATTAATAAACTTTATATAGAAAAAGAGCTGTGGAATCACTATATTGTATACATGAAACTGATATAACCCTGTACATTAATTATACTGTAATTAAAATTTAAACATTAATAAAAAAAATGAGTCAGTGAGAGAACCTAATCAATAGCAATTCTTGAGGAAAAGAATGCCAGATTTGTTTCTTGGTTTACATGCTGTTAGTGCAATTCTTTATACTGTCACGTTAACAGAAGACAGGTGGCTGTGATGTCACTGAAACTGAACTGCGGTGGAGAAATACTAAAGCTCGCTGCAGCAACATTTTAAATCTATAAAGAAAATAGTGGTAAGAAACACCAAAGAGAGAGAGAGGGAAGAAAATTATCAACGTGCCACAGGAAAAGGAAGAGGGGCTGGATGTGGAAGGCAGCAGAAATAAACGTCAGTTCATCAAGAAACTTGGGTCACTCGGTGGAGATGACGGGTTGAAGCAAACTGGGAGCAAAGACTCCTTGTCCCACAAGTAGAGGACCCCCGTGGGGCTGGGGAACAGCAGAGATAACGGGAAAATACTCTGTCCTGCAAAGAACAAGCCCCAGGGAGAGCCAGGGGCGTGCCAGTGCCCGGTTCTGCTTCTTCCAGCTCGCTTCCTTACTAGCCTGCTCTGTTCTGCCTGAGGACAACAGCCAGGGTGCCTGGGTGTGGCAAGAGGGAGACCCACACACACTTGGTTAAGAGCATGACTAAGAATCGCAAACAGAAACGGAACTCTGAGGGTAGCTGTGGCCACTCTGAAGATGAGGGCCTTTTAGGGTGGGTACTACAGGTTGTATAAATTTAGGATCGTTATTAGATGGATTCCTGCCACAGCTTAGAGGCACACGTATGGAAGAAAAGGAAGGAGGGCCACAGAACAGAATGGAAGCCCGTGTTTTACAGAAATCTGGGAGGTCCCTATTATCAACTGTGATTAAGAATTCTGTAAAGAATAGGGGCACCCGGGTGGCTCAGTTGCTTAAGTGTCTGACTTCAGCTCAGGTCATGATCTCACAGTTCGTGGGTTTGAGCCCCATGTTGGGCTCTGTGCTGACAGCTCAGAGCCTGGAGCTGCTTCAGATTCTGTGTCTCCCTCTCTCTCTGACCCTCCCCTGATCACACTGTCTCTCTCTCTCTCTCTCACACACACACACACACAAATAAATATATTTTTATTTATTTCTAGGAGAGAGAGAGACAGCATGAGCAGGGGAGGGTCAGAGAGAGAGGGAGACACAGACTCTGAAATAGGCTCCAGGCTCCGAGCTGGCAGTCAGCACAGAGCCCGACGCGGGGCTCGAACCCGCGAACCGCGAGATCATGACCCAAGCGAAAGTCGGACGCTTAACCGACTAAGCCACCCAGGC
Source organism: Proteles cristata cristata (assembly GCA_017311185.1). Taxonomy (NCBI): domain Eukaryota; kingdom Metazoa; phylum Chordata; class Mammalia; order Carnivora; family Hyaenidae; genus Proteles; species Proteles cristata. The sequence goes on from JAESUZ010005014.1 coordinate 236,233, forward strand.
GCCCCAAATAAAAATATTTTTAAAATTTTAAAGAATTTTATGAAGAATAGATTTGAGGATTAGAAATAATATACATAGAACCTATTCTATAACACGTAGCAACAATGTAAAATATAATATTTATATAAAGATATACTATGCATAATGTTTATGCAATTGACATAGAACCTATGACATTGGCTATATAATATGTATGTATAATAGATAATATTTATGCAATGTTTATAAAGAACCTATTAACCCAGCAGTGGGTAGCATGTGTGCTGTTAATCTAAGTGGGTCCTTAATGCAAAATTACACTGTGACATTCTCTCTTGCTTATCAATTAGAACAAAGATTTCCTTCTACTGAGTGTAGGCAACCCCATGCAAGGTGTACGGCTTGAAATGGTGAGCTCAAGGTTAGGTGTGACCCCACCTGGACTCCTCATACAGCTAACTGTGCTGTCCATAAGCCACACACCTCTGCCAAGAGGTCCTGCCTGACAGGTGTGAAAATATTTAGTCAATGTAATTTTCCTTACTATGGACCTTGGAGGTCAAGAGAAGCTCTGGAGTCAATATGATCCGGTTTCCAATCCCAGCTCTAACCATGACTGGCTACAGTGTCTTGGCATGTTAACATCCTGAATTTCAATAGCTATATTTGCAAAAGGTGGGATAACAATATCCATCTGCACCTACAGTATATATCCTACCTGCATAGGAAATAGATACTAGATGTCCATTTCCATCCATAAATTCTCCAATCCTACTCTAGCTCCACATATTGATCTATGAATTTTTCTAACAATCTACCCATAAATATTCAGTTCTAATCAATGCACTTTATGTTTCAGAGAGTGGTCAATGATGAAAAATTTACTAGAAAACTCCCCAAAATAATCTGAATTCAAATAAGAAAACTTCAAATTTTAGGTTTCTATTATTTAGAATTCTTTATATATAATACTGGAATTAATATTTAGATTGTCTATGGAAAAAATAAAGATTTCCATAGAAACAAAATAATAGTATAAATAAAATCAGATGAGGAATATTTTACCAAACTAATATAGCGAACATTCTTTAAACAGAAACAGCCCCGAATTACACATAATTACAGTGGTAACTACAAATGAATTCATCCACTCATCTTGACAATGTTGGTCATTAGTTTGGATTATATGTTAGTCATTAGTTTTGATTACATGAATTTAGAAAAGAACTGAATTGCTTTTCATTAAAAACAGTCTCCAAAAGACATTAAACAATCAAGAATAGCTTCTTCTTTTTAAAACAGCAGTGTTTACAGTCAGTTAATTATATGCTGGGCCCATGACATATCATCTCACTTAATGGTCATGAGGCATCTTTTTACATGGGCATGGTCTTGCAGTTTACATATGAACACACATGGATTCCATGTCACCTGGATGTAGGCAGTGGATGAAGAAATAGTGACCTCGTACATTGGATGTCCAGGAGCATTACCTAGTCCTAAACTACCAGTAGGGATGACACTGAGTTTTAACTCAGTTACAACAGAGCAAATAACTGAATAGCATGTTTCTTTGTTCATATATCCTTTCTCCGCATGACTCTAACCATTATTTTTATGCTGGATAGAGTCAACTTCCATATATAGGGTACCTCGTTTCAAGGAGTGGCCCACAGATTCCTGGATGGGTAGTGAGACCTTTTCAGAGGGTATGATATTTTTATATTAGACTGTTTTTATAATAATACTAGAAGAGATAAGGTTTTCCCACGCGTTGCTATGTCCACTGATGATAGCAAAAGAGCAACGGTGAGCACACCGGACAGCGACCTACACAAATGCAGCCAGAAGCATCCTGCACTAGAACGAGGAGGAGGAGGAGGAGACCAGCGTCACTTAGGAAAGTCTCGGATGAAGCAGGAAAAGTGATTAGTTTTGATAAATCTTGATCATTGAGTACATACACACGTGTGGTACATACTGAAGCTTGACATGATCTCAATTGAGAAGCACTGAAATTGTCTGCATTTTGAGCTGGATTAACTGCTTCGTTTTCATGAAACTTCTTATTTGAAAAAATAACTGATAAGCTATTATTGATAGTATTAGAGTGTCATACATGTTATTTATTGAGCCTTTTTTTACATTTAAATTCAAATTAGTTAAGATGGAGTGTAGTATTGGTTTCAGGAGTAGAATTTAGTGATTCATCACATACAAATAACATAGTACTCATTCCACCAAGCACCCACCTTACTGCCCATCACCCATCTAGCCCATCCTCCAGAACGGAAACTGGCACAGCCATGCTGGAAGATGGTATGGAGGTTCCTCAAAAAGTTAAAAATAGAATTATCCTTTGAACCATCAATTGGATTACTAGATGTTTATCCAAAGGATTTGAGGAGAACCCCAGTGTTTACAGCCAGCACTGTTAACAATAGCCAAACTAGTGAGCCCAAATGTCCATCCACTGATGAATGGATAAAGAAGTAGTGATATAGATAGACAGATAGATAGATAGACAGATAGATAGATAGATAGATAGATAGATAATGAAATATTACTCAGCGATCAAAAAGAATGACGTCTTGGTATTTGCAACAACGTGGACAGAACTAGAGTATATTATGCTGAGCGAAATAAGTCAGGCAAAAAAAGACAAATATCATGTTTTCACTCAAGTGTAATTTAAGAAACAAAACAGATGAACATAGGGAAATGAAAGGAAAAGTAAAATAAGATAAAAACAGAGAAGGAGGCAAAACCGTAAGAGACTTTTAAATGTAGAAAACAAACTGAGAGTTGCTGAATGAGCCTTTTATTTAACAAAAATAATTTATAAAATTTGCCACCAATGATAAAACTCATGTGGTCTAATAAAAATTATAATTTGAAAATTTATATGTGCCACCATGACCTTGACAGCTTCCCAATGCTTACATATTTATAAGATATATAGAGATACTAAAATATGCAACGTTTTTGATATTGTGTAGTGAAATGTATCAACATTCGGAAGAATTCAGAACTCAATAAATCATTATTTGCCAAATATTCACCAATGCATCATGGTACAAAATCATGCATGTATAAAGCATTTCAAGATGGAAGCTAGATCAATGGCTTATAAGGTAAAGAAGTATAAAATATTTATTGTTATGATTCCATATTCCAAGCTGCAGTCAACATTTAAGAAAATTCCATTTATCAGGCACCTGGGTGGCTCAGTCATTAAGTGTCTGACTTCAGTTCAGGTCATGATTTCATGGTATGAGGGTTCAAGCTCTGTATCAGGCTCCGTGCTAACAGTGCAGAACCTGCTTGGGATTCTCTCTTTATCCCTCTCTCTCTGTCCCTCCCCTGCTCACGCTGTCTCTGTCTCTCTCAAAATAAATAAATAAACTTAAAAAATTTAAAAAAAGAAAATACCATTTATCATTTTTTATCACATATTATATGTGTCCATATATCTTACTGGAAAAACATTTAAGCACTGGAAAACTGTCAAACTCATCGTGGCACACACAAGAAACACACCCTTAACCATAGAGAACAAACTGAAGGTTACTGGAGGGAAGAGCATGGAGAGATGGGCTACATAGGTGAAGGGGATTAGAAGGGCACTTGTGATGAGCACTGAGTGCTGTCTGGATGTGATGAATCACTAAACTCTATACCTAAAACAAATATTACACTGTATGTTAACTAACTAGAATTTGAATAAAAACTTGGAGAAAACATTTAAAATGTTCATTTATTTTTCAACCATATGTAAGGCAGGATTTTTAAAAACATTTTAACCAAAACAATATAGTGAAAAAGATTAAATGCCGTAGCAGATGTATGAAGCCATATACAGTGTCGCCATTCTCACAAACATTAGAGGAAGGCTGGAGTGAAAGTCAGAACAAGGCAAAGAGGATTTCAGAGCAAAAACGTTACTAAAGATGAAGAGGGACACTTCATAACATGAAAGATTTGAATTCATTAAAAAGATAGCAACTTCAAACATGTATGCAACTAATAACAGAGCTTCCAAAGATATGAAACAAAAACTGATAAAACTAGAGAAATAGATAAATCCACAACTGTAGCAGGATATTTCAATATACTTCCCTCAACAACAGAACAAGTGGCCAGAAAGTCAGTAAGGATACTAAAGACTTGACCAACGCTGTCATCCAGCTTGATCTAACAGAACTTCAATAGAACATTTCACCTACTATGACAGAATATGCATTCTTTCCAATGCATGGAAAATGCTTACCAAGATAGAGCATATTGTAGGCCAGAAAACAATCCTTGGTCAATTTAAAAGGACTTAAGTCATAGAGAGTTGTCCTCTGACCACAAAGTCCTGGGAAAATCTGTAGATACTTGGAAACTAAATAGAACACTTTTTTATAACCCACCGATCACAGAAGTAATTGCAAGTGGGAATAGGAAGTCTTTTGAACTTCATAAAAAGAAAAACATGCTATTTATTCATGATACAGTTAAAGCCATTCTTAGAGTGTAATTTATAGCACTGGATACCCACATTAGAAAAGAAAAAGGAATCTTAAATCACAGCTTCAATCTTAAGAAACTTCAGAACAAAGAGCATATAAATCCACTGTAATCAGAAGAACAAAACTAATAAAAGACCAGGGCAGATTTCAATGGAATATAAAATAAAATTAATATAGAAAAATCAGTGACACCAAATGTAGACTTTTTTTGGAGAGGATCAATAACACTGACATATCACTACTCAAGTGGATGTGGCAAACTAGAAAACACAAATTACCAAAATCAGGAATTGGAATTCTGCCACCATTACTGATTTAAAGGACAATGAGAAAGTACTATGAATAACTTTATGAAAATAAATCTGACAACTTGGATAAAAATTTGAAAAATACATTGAAAGATGTAAGCTATCAAAGCTACTTACTTACATAGAGAGAACCTGAATAGTTTTGTAAGTAGGAAAAAGTTGTACTGTAATTTAAAAACTTTTTGTTAGAAACTTCTACCTCTGATGGCTTCATGGATAAATCTCTCAATAATTGAAGCAAGAAATATTATCAATTCTACACAAATTCTTTAAGGATATTCTAGAGCAAAGAATATTCCCTAATTAATTTGATGAGACCAGCATTACTCTGAGAGTAAAATCAAGAAATTACAAGAAAAGACCATAGGCTAATCTCTCTCATGAGCATACATGCAAAAATCTAAAACGAAATTAGCGAATCAAAGCCAACAGTATATAAAAGGATGATACATCATACCCAAAGTAATTTATCCTAGAATGCAAGAAAATGAAGTTAATGTGATAAATCACATTAACAATTAAACAAACAGAAAAGATCACTTCAATAGATCTAGAAAATAATTCTGAGCAAACCTACATCCATCTATAAGAACCTACAATACACTATCATTAGAAGAACACTTTCACAGCCTGATAAAAATAATCTATGTAAAACCTATAGCTAATATCACTTAATGAAGAAAACCAGAATGCTTTCCACCAAAGATCAAGAATAAAGCAAGAATGAGGATGCCTGTTTGGAGAAGAGCAGATGACTCTTGATCTCAAGATCATGAATGTGAGCCCCATGTTGGAGGTAGAGATTACTAAAACTAAATAAAACATTAAGAAATAGAAGAGGGAAAGAATGGCTTACCATTTGTATCCATCCTCATAATATAAGTCCTGGCCAGTTCTTTCAGGCAAGGAAAAGAAATAAAATTCATTCACAATGGAAAGAAAAACAGAAAACTGTATTTATATGTAGTAGAGGACTAGAGTAGGTAGTATTTATATGTAGTAGTGTGTAGAGGACTAGAGACCTAGTCCTCTGAAGTATACAAAAAGAACTGGTTTATCACAGTTTTGCACGTGCACACATATACATATACACACCCATAGATGGCAAAAATACTTATATCTGTATTTAGTCCTACAGAAAATTTAACTCTTTTAAATCACTTTCCCTGCTGTTATATTATTTGATTGCCATGAACTTGGAGACATGGAAACAATATGGAAATTCCCCAGGAAAACAAGAAATCTGAAAGCATGAATGTCTCAGCTGAGATAAGGTAACACCTTTCCTTCCTTCACTGGTTTTCCCCAAGCCACACCGACACAGCCCTAGGGGCTAATGTTTACCCCAGAGTTACACCTCTTTGTCACAAATGAGGCTGTTGTCAGAATGCAGCAGAGTAAACACGAGCACAGCCCCTACGATGCTCCCGACACGTCCCATCGCCAGGCTTGTGCTGAATAGACACTGGCCTTTGATGTTTCTGAGCTCCGTGTCCAGTTTTGCAGGTTGAGAAGTGTTTCTAGTTCTTTTTACTATGGCATGCAATTTGAACGGCCTGGCAAGGTCAGACTAAATTTAACTCATTCTGTTTTAAAACAGAGCTAGGCCAAAACAGACCAAGGACATTTCCGGATCCCAGCAAAGATTTTCAGGGGTGACAGAGTGCTGGATGGACAGTCTCCCTCACACACAAGGTGTGCTTGAGTAACACCTGCTGCGTGCCTATGTGCCAGGCACCGTTTCAGTCATTGAGGAAGCTGGGATGAATAAAACATCATCCCTGCACTAGAGAAGTGCGAGTTGGCTGGGGAAACGGCCATGTGGACAATAATGAAGACTGGAGGATGTGCACCATTCTCTGGGAGTGAGGCACGGAGAACATTTTTTCCAGGGTGAAATGGGGAAGGGGAAAAGGGAGGAGGTCACTTTTGAGATAAGAAAGGAATACAAACAATGAAAAAAGCTCTATGGAGTCTAGCAAGAAGAATGCGTACATTTCATGCATTTGTTCCTTTTCAAAAGGGAAAATTCCTGAATGCCTTCAACTCATTGTGATTTTATATGCTAGTGGGAGTAGGCACCTGCCTTTATCAGCCGCCACACTGAGAGTGCGAACAGACGCCCATAACCAAGCCATGCTCCGGAGAATGTCCCTGACCGAATGAAGGAAGCCAGTGATGGACGGACAGGAAAAGTGGGTACCAAACGTGGGGCCAGTTGTCTTCTGTGATCTGTGCCCTGAAATTCGCAGTGGGTTCAGACTGAAGCTCATCACTACCGAAAACCAGCTTGCCTCTCGGCTTCCTCTATTCCCCTTCTCCAAAGAGCACTTTCAAAAAAAAAAAAAAATCACTTGAAGAAGAATCCCCATCTCAGGCTCTGCTTCAAAGGAACTTGAACTAAAACACCAGCTCCCTGGCTACACTCCAAGTTTGTATCTTTAACCTGTAAACCATACAATCTTCTATTCACTTCAAACAAGGCAGACACTGCTAGGAAGTCAAAAGCATTTTGTTTCATGGTATTTTCTTTGTTTTCTTTTCATGGAAAAAAAAATATATAATTATACCAACTTTATTACAGCCGGCCTATAGACAATCCTATCCTTATGCTAACCTTACGAAATTAGTACCACTACTTGTCTTTCTCACTCCTATCCACGTATGAGATCCACAGTTATGAAATGAAACAAACAAAAAAAGAGACTCTGAAATCCAGAGGGAACAGCTGGTTACCAGAAGGGAGCCGGGGGAGTAAGGGGAGAGGGAGATAAAGGCATTAAGAATCCAGTCACCTTGATGAGCACTGAGAAGTGTATAAAATCATCGCACCACGATAGTGAACACTTGAAACTAGTATAACACTCTTGTTAGTTATACACCAATAAATAACTGAAATTAAATAACATCTTTAAAAATGGTCATTCCTACTCCAGCTTCGCTGAGTAATATTCCTTCTTCCTTCTCCAGTGGTGAAGCTACTTTCTTTCTGTTTCCACTCACTATAGTAGCCCAAGCTCTCCACACGTACCTTTATTGTTTCCCTTTCAAAAACGGTTAAATTCTCAAGGAGGAAAGCACTTTTCTTACCCCCCTTTATTCTTTATTTTGAAGCTTACTCCTAGTATGAGTACCCATCTTATAAACTGGCAAGTGGAATGGAATTCAAAAATGAAAAGAAATGATATTGCAATCATTAAAAACATAAATGACATTATAATTGTAATGCACTATTACAATCACCACTACATTAATAAAGTCACAACTGGAAAGCAGTGTGTAACTCATCACAATCCTAGTAAAGTGAAGCATAACATTATCCGAAATAAATTGCACTGACGGCCACTTACATTCATTAATCTAAAGAGTGAACGAAAGGAGTATGAGGCTATAGTTAAGTTTTTGCTCCATCTGTTTTTTTAAACATTAATCAAAATGCATTAGAATATAAGACGGTAATTAATGAAAAACAGGAAGAAAAACCCTAGAGACAAAATTCTGATCATGTTCATTTAGGGTTAAATATTTAATGCTTGCTCGTAGAGTGAAAGGCATCGACTATACAGCATGTGAAAGTTTTAAACACAGTACGCTTTAGATTTTTACACATAAAATAGTCTCATAATAATTGAGAAGCTGTATATTTAAATCAAGATGACATACAGTTAAGAACAACAAGTTGAAATTACACATATTTGAGAAAACAGCATGCTCTTCAAATAACACCTACACCCCTACCTGAAATCGTTACCAGCTCTTCTGCCATTTTCTGGAATCCCGGGGTCTGGACACATGTCGGAGACCAGAGCAGCGCCCCCTTGACTCACTGTGACAAAGAGAAACAGTCTTGTAAGTGTGTGTAGCTGCTGGGGAAGTCCTGGGAGAATAAATTTATGTTAGGCAGGCTTGGTTCTTAGATCATGATGGCTTACTTAGGATGTGATTTATTTTGGAATTGAGATAAGTGACGTACGTTAAAATAAATCATTATTCTTACATCTGAAAAACAAAGACTTCTTATCCAGTAAAAAAACGCCAACATTCTTTAGGCCACCTTCTATTGAAATGGTCAAAATGTAATTCTAAAGAATATATTTTCTTATTATGTTAAGCGTTACAATAGGTTACAACTAATAGCATGGTGGGACAAAAAAGAGCAGAATGGTAAAAATGCCAAAGTTTATACAGAAGAAAGCCTTCGTCCATCCACTCTCCATGGATGAAATGAAGACAATATTTGTTAATATTTACACAGAGAGAATTTAAATAAATTACCTATGATGTTTTAAACGTTGAACATGTTTATAATTGGACTAAAAAGAGCAGTACCTTTCTTCTTTCACAAATGTGCTGCCTTATTTTCTGAATCTGTTCCATGAAGCCTTCCTCCTACTGGGATACTGTACAATCAAAGAGTAGTTGTGAAAGGATGCACTTGCTTATTGGATAGAGAAGCTGCCACTCCAACACCCATCCTACCCCATAAACTGTCTAATCCAACCGAGGCAATGCCTTCTTTCTTTCCAGAAATTTGCTCAACAGGGGGCTTGTCACTCAATTCCATCAGGTGAGACATGAGGGGAAGTCTGTCGCTGTACCACCGTGAAGACGTTTCACTGAGCCGACAGGGACCATCTGTTTTTACTCCGGATTGTACTGTGTCTGGATTTCGAACGTGAACTTGTCTGTACCATAATGCTATGGTCCCAGAATGAAGACTATACCATAAAGGGTATATAATATATATACCAAATACCTAGACCCTTGATACCATAGTTGAGGCTGAAAATTTACTGACTCAGGAACCTACCCTATCTTAACATCCTGTTGGGGAGTTCATGTTCCCTACAGCTTAAGTCCACTTGAATAGATTAATTTATTATCTATATGCAGATGTTTATAATACATATATTAACTATATATAATATGTTTATATATTTTTCCACATATATTTTAAATGATTCCATGAGAAAAATGTATCTGGGTCAATCCTGAAATCCTTAAGAATTTTATTAAAACTCTGCATAAAACATGATAATAATTACAGCAAGATTCAGTTTTCATTGCTAAATGAGGATGAAATTGGGATATGGACATAATCCCTCATTAACTACAAATCTTACTAGAATATATTAAATAAATTTATTCTTAGGAAGCACTTCATCATTCCAAATTAGTTAATCCTTATTTCTTACAGGTTTTAACTGAGATTTTTATATCACCTAATACTAATTTTGCAGTGTGGTGTGAGACATGGATTCACCTCTAAAATTTTCTTTTCTACTTAAATATTTGTTCTTCTCACTATCATTTAAAAATGATCCGGCAAGGAGGGCAGTGACATCAGTAAGATGATGGACGAGTAAGTTCCAGGAGCCCATCCCACAGGAAAACATCAAATAAAAATGACAGATGAAATAAAATCACTATGTAGGGACTCTGGATACCAGTCAGAAGTCAACAGCAGTCAAGTAAATGCCCAATGAGCAAAAGCCACAGCCATAAGGGTAGGAGGGTTCTTGAAGGTGTAGCTTACTCTTGCCCCACACCATCATTCCTGGCCTCATTCCTGGTTCCCTTCTGAGAATGGAGAAGCACAGAGAAGCTTGTTTGCAAATTGTGACCTGGGGTCTGCATGAGAGACCGGTTTCTGTCTTGCCTGCCTTTGGGCTCATAGGAAACAAGCCAGATGCTGTGGATGGCGCTGGTGGACTGTTGCATTTAGGAAGTACAAAGACACAGAGGCCACGCAGGTGACTGGGGCCAAGAAATTACAGGCAGAAGAAGAGAGGAGAACATCTATGATCCTGAGGAGAATCTGGCATGAGGCCCTTTGGGGTAGTGAGACATTTTCAAGCAGTTGGATGGGGGTCTGGAAAAGTATACAGAGACCCAGACAGGACATGTTCCCAGAAAAGACCTGAGGAGAACTTAAGTGTTCATGCCAGGCTAATCTTGCAGCTCACTGGCCCACTCATTTGTAAAGGTCTTCCACACCATTCTGCAAAAACTGGGAGAGGAAGTTCTATTCCAGATGAACTTTTTTTTTCCACAAAGATCACAAGTCATATAAAAAATAGAAAAAAAATGTGCTCAATTCAAAGGAGTAAAATGAATTTCCAGAGATAGTCCCCGAGGAAACACCTGCATCAGACTTACTAGACAAAGACTTAAGCACAGCTGTCTTAAACATGAATTTGAGTAGCGTCTGAGTGCTCCTCAAACTTGAGGAAAGATGTAAGTATACAAATCCAAGGAGCTAAACACACTCCAAGTAGGATGAAATCAAAGCCACCCACCATGAGACACATACTCAAACTGACAAAAGACAAAAACAAACCTTGAAAGAGAAAAGCACTAAAATCACAAAAAGAGATCCCCAATGAAACTGCCAGGTTTCTCAGCAGAAGCCTTGTGGGACAAAAGACATTAGGTGAAATATTTAAGTACTGAAAGAAAGGCTGCTGTGAACCGAGGATTCTATATCCTGCAAAGCCTTCCCCCACAATAAAGGGAAAATCAGGCATTAACAGACTAAGAGAAAAACAAACTAAAAAAGCAGAGAATTCATTATTAATGAATGGCGTCCTTCAAATTGAAATGAAAGGGTACCAGACAATAACTCAAAGCAAAATAAAAACACAAAGTTCTCTTGTAAAAGTAATTATAGAGAGAAATATTTTTAAAAATCCCCTATTACGTGTTTTGATTTGAAACTCCATCTTTATAATTTTCTACATGATTTAAAAGATAAATGCATAAAAATATTACAAATATGTGTTAATAGGTACACAATAAATAGAGACACAATTTGCGACATCACAGCATAAAGTGGTGGTGAGGGCATAGTGAAGGACTATAGTTAAGTTGGGACCAATCTGAGGCAGACTGCCATAATTTTAGGATCTTCGGTGTAATCTTCACAGCAACCACAAAGAAAATACCTATGGAAAATGCACAATGGGAACTGAGATGGGGACCCTAATAGGGCACTACAAAACATTAACTAAACACAAAGAAAAATAGTAACAGGAGAAATGAGGGCCAAAAAAAGCTATAAGACATACAGGAAACAAATAAAAACAGTAAAAATAAGTGCCTTCCAATCAGTAATTTCATTTTTTTTTCTTTTTTTTTTTTTTTTCTTTTGGAGAGGGAGAGGGAGTGAGAGAAAGAGATATACAGAATCTGAAGCCGGCTCCAGGCTGTCAGCACAGAGCCCTATGCAGGGCTTGAACTCACAGACTGTGATATCATGACCTGAGCCGAAGCCAGATGCTTAACTGACTGAGCCACCCAGGCGCCCCTCAATCAGAACTTGTCTAAATGTAATCAGCTCTATGTCTTGCTGAACTGTGTCCCCTCAAAATTCACATGTTGAAGCTCTAGCCCCATCTTTATGAAGGTGGCTGCATTTGGGGAAAAGCATTTGAAGAGGTAAGTTACAATAAGTCATTGGGGTGGCCCTATTCCTGTATAAGCGATGACCTCATAAGTAGAGGATTAGGACAGACACTCACAGAGAGAAGCCCACGTAAAGACAGAGGGAGAAGACAGCCATCTACAAGTCAAGGAGAGGACCCTCAGAAAAACCTCCCCGTCAACACCTTGATCTCGAACTTCTAGCCTCCAGGATTGTGAGGAAATCAATTTCTGTTGGTTAAGTCACTCAATTTGTGGTATTTTTTTTATGGCAGCTCTCGCTGACTAATATAATTCCTAGTCAAAAGACACAGATTGTCAGAATGGATACACAAAAACACACCAGGACACACCTATGCACTGTCTACAGGAGACTCACTTTACATCCAAGGGCACACAGCAGCTGACAGTGAAGAGTTGTCTAATTCACAAAGCCAGGATGTCGAAAGGTGGTTTCCCAAAGCTCCGGGAGAATGGCCGGGGGAGTCTCTACTGTTTCACATGTATAGAATTTCAGCACGGAAGATGCAATTTTTCTGGAGATTTGGCGATCTTAAGATCACCACGGTAGTGATGGGTGGACAGCAGTGTGAATGTACTTAATGCTACAAAATGTATACCTAAAAATGGTAAAAATGGTAAATTTTATGTGACATGTATCCTACCACTGGATGTGCATGTGTGTATCCCAACGAGTCATGAATTTGCGACCTGTCAGCAGGTCAGCTTCTAGCAGTTGGGCAGCTATACGTAGTCCACCATCCACATTTCACTTTCTGTGACCCAAGGTCAACCACAGCCCAGAAGCCGATGATCTAAAGCCTCAAGCTGCACTACAGCATGTGTGACACTACCCTCATTTCACCTGATCGGCTTGGCTTTTCATCATTTCTCTTCATCACAAGAAGGGTAAACACATTCAGGACAATAAGATATTGTTGGGGGGGAGAGAGATACATACTCACATAGCTTTTATGACAGTATATTGTTATAACTGTGCTATCTTATTAGTAGTAATTGTTGATAGTCTGTTATTGTGCCTAATTTATAAAAATAGACTTTACACATACTATGTAGGTTGAGGAGATAACGTAGTGTCTATGGGATTCGGTACCGACCATGATTTCTGACGTGCACTGGGTGTGTGAGAATGTATCCCTTACAGAGAAGGGGGACTGATTTCACTACTTTTATCTCTAGCCCCACAGTCTATATCATGTGCTGGGGCAGGGTCCCCAGTCAGGAGGCAGTGTTCTACTAAGAAGTCTCTAAAATCTATTTCCCAACAGGATTCTAGTTTTAATAATTTCAAACTATAGTACAGAATATTTGCACCATGTTTTCTTTTTCCTGCTGTCATCACTTAGATATGTCCTATATACCCCAGAGCACAATGGTCATCGCTATGTCACATGGAAACAGCCTCATTAAGGTAAATGGCCAGCACTGTTTTCATCAGAAGTAGGGTCTGCTGCAGTGTGGATCCTATTTCACTCTTCTACAATAACAGACTGCTCTGAAACACAGCATAAACCCTTAAAAGAGGTCTACTTCTATTTCCACTTTTTCTGTTTTTCTCCCATGGAATAGTAATAAAAAGAAATGAGAGAAATTGGAAGTACCCATCCAACTCAGATCAAAACACTGTGGGTCTTTTTAAAGATAATGTCAAAGTCACTTATTTATTCAAGAAAGGTTACCTACTTGGAATTCTGTGAGAGCAAAGAATAAATTAGACAAGCCTGAATGGTTTGCAGATGGCAGAAGATAACAGAAAAGTGATGAGGGACTAAATGTAAAATATGGCCGATTTCCTGAAACAGAGATAGGTTTTTAATGAGATAACGACAGCAAAGCCCCAGTACCAAACAGGTTATGTACAAGTCAACAATGAGCTCCATAAACCCCAACTACCTATTCCATCGGTATTGTGACAAATTAATTTCTCTAAAAACTGAAGCTTCAAAGCTGGAAGCAGTCACGGATCTCAATCTGCTTCAAGTAGGTTCCCCAGGGTCTCAGAGAAACATTTTCAAAAGAGAGGAATTACTTGGTTTAATATCATTTTAACTCTAATTTTGTTGAATTACATCTTTTCAAATCTCCTGGGACACATGCCATAGATATTAATAAATACATTAAACTTTAGTCAAAACCTTGGAGATAAAAATCAAAACTGGAAATATCCAATGGGTAGATTCAACACCCATCATTAACTAATACCAAAGCAAGATGTAAAATTATGCAAATGGATGAACAGATACAAATTAGACAGTTTGTAAAAGACTTCTAATGAATTTTGATTTAAAATGTGTAAATTATATTAATATATATATTTAAATGTCATTTTCAAAGAATCTTGATTCACAATACAAAGATTCCTATGAAGTATGTTCAGCAAGAGGAAGATGCTTTTCCTATCAAATTACCCTGCTTTTTGAGGACATGCCTTGTGACTGTCAATTAAAATTCAAGATGAATTTATTTACAGCAAGCTATACAGCCAGACCAGTGCTATAGAGATAAAAGTAACTAAAACAAAAAAACACAAACAGCTACCTCTATTATTAAAGAAAACAGACAAATAACTCAGTGGGGACAAGAATTACAATTACTGAAATAGAAACAAGTAGAAAGAAAACACTAAATATAATTATAATGATGATTATTTAAATTGAAATATGTAATATCAGCTAGAAACTCCAAGTGCCATTTACATACATGTATATAAATATATGTATATATGTATGTATGTATATGTATATAAATACGTGTGTGTGTGTATATATACATATATAGAGAGAGAGAGCATGTGCACGTGCAGGGGAGAGGTGCAGAGGGAGATAAAGAGAGAATCTTAAACAGGCTCCACACAGCATAGGCTTAAACTCAACATGGGGCTCAATCCCATGATCCTGGGATCATGACTGGAGCCAAAATCAAGACACAGATGCTTAACCGACTAAGCCATCCAGGTACCCCTGGATATTTCTTTAGACTGAATCTATACAAGCATTCCATGAGGTGATAATATTAAACCCATTTTATAAGAAAGAAAACTAGGGCCAGAGTTGGGACCTGATTAATCCGAGAATCCAGGTTCCTCTTCCTACATTTCCTGCAATAAGTTAGTGAGACAGCGGATGTGCAAGGGCTTTGTAACTTAAAGTAAGACCTTTAAAAGATGATGTTAAAAGATTCTTAATAATAAAATTCCATTTATGATGGAAATACGCTAAGCACCACAGGTGAAGTAAAAGGGTGTTTTCATCTATGTTCCCAGTCTAAGGTACACATGGGAAACCATATGCTTTAAGCCAGGAGGGTTCAGCTCCAATACCATCTGGTGGCAATTCTCCCGCGGTAAAAAGACCGGATTCAGAGGCTTCCCACACGGGGCCCCGAGCTGCCCCCAGGGCACTGGAGCTACAGACCAGCATGAAAACTCAAATCTTCGTGTAAGGTGCCATCTTCTGTGTTAAAGTTTGGTCTGGATACCTTTGGAAAACCAGTGCAGAACAAGATCCATTTAAAGGAAATCAGACTTTCTGGTGGCATTGCTCCTGTGATTTATTACACCACATTCTTATTTTTATACTTGTTTCTATAGAGACCTAAAGATATGTTTCAGCAGGATCAATTTTGAGACTAATTCTAACCATTTTAAACCTTCAGGGGGGTGTCATGTTTTTATTTCCAGAACAATAAAAAGTGTTGTTATACAGAGCGCGTTCTGTTGAAATCGCTGGTGGCAATGCCTCCCCCTTCCCATGCCTGGCATGCGTGCTTGGGGGTCACTGTCAACTTCATACTTTCCTGCCGCAATCAGGCTGGACTGACTCAGCCCTGACACTTGTTCCTTCCACGTTAAATAGGCTCACTCTTTCTTTACTGACATGCAAAGCAACGTCTACTTTTTAATGCATTTCTTCTTTTTGGCTTGCAAGTTTTATCTCGGCAAGAATAAAAACTTACTCCTGTTGTTTCTTCCTAAAAAAAGCAAACGCTAGACCACTAACATAATTAAATGTAAATTTCCACCACATTTTGCTATTGTACTAGTTCGTTTCATTCCATTCTCACAGGGTTATTCTTGCTGAACAGAGTACCACATGGGATATTTCCACAGGCACCCCAGGATCAGGGGTAACTGTTCTCTGTTTCTGATGAACATGTACACAGTCTTTGCCAGCAGTTGATTCCATGGCAGAACAGTAAGCAATACTGAAAAGCTTTATAGAAATTAGTAAAACACGAATTAGTGACATCTGGATGAAAAAAGTCTTATCACCAGTGCAACATTAGGGTTTGAAAGGGAGAGCTGGCAGAGAAATAAGTTCTCAAAACATCTCGCTTCGATCTGTACTGTTTGGGACCTTGGATTAAATCGTCAAGGAAACACCTCTTAAGCAACAGAATTACAGAATGTGAAGCCCCTGTGTGAGAGTCTAGGGCTATATTTTCCAAAAATTTAATTTAATATAATACCAGACATTTTGTCTGGACTCTCTCTCTTTTCTCACCCCATTAATTTGCTGACTTTTAAAACACTAGTCATTGAATGTTCACTACCCTGACTTTTAGATCTTAATTTGCTGTATTCTCTTATTTCCAGTTCTATTGCCTACTCTTCAACTCTTAGTTTACAGCAACTTATTTTTAAAATATATTTTAGGGGCACCTGTGTGGCTCAGCCAGTCAAGCAACCAATTCTTGACTTTGGCTCAGATCATGATCTTGCGGTTCATGAGATCAAGCCCGGCGTCCAGGCTCTGACAGCACTGACAGTGCGGAGCCTGCCTGGGATTCTCTCTCCTTGCTTCTCCCTCAGTCACACTCTCTTTCTCTCTCTCAAAATAAATAAACATTTAAAAATAAAATATATTTTAGTTTCTTATGTAATAAAATATTACATAGTAATGAACATATTATCAAGAAACTTTCAAAAACTTTAATGGTTCTCAACTGCACAACAAATAAGGATGATTTGGCCATCACTGAAAACCCCATCTTTCTGACATTATTCTAACATGACCTGCAGAGATCTTATGGTCCAGGTCATTGTAAACACTGCAAATTCTCTCACTATTAAGACTTATTTTTTTCCTTTAACACTGCCTCTTATAGATTCTTTTTCTGCCAGGGGAGAAAACAAGAAGTTCTCATTAGAGCTATGATATGAGTAATTATCCCTCCAACTGCTAAAATTACTATGGCAGCAAATGTTCCAAGTGGGAGTACTTTCCTTGTGTGTCTTCAAATTAAACCGAGATATTTATTTGGTACTCAAATAAAATGAAAAATAAGAATATGCTCGTATGAAACCAGCCTCAATGACGTCTGCAAAATTAACAGCATGGAAGTTTATGCCAGAGCCCAGGGGACTGCCCTCACACCCACGGCCCTGACTCGGCCCACCCTCCCGCGGGCGGGCACCACACAGGGATGTCTCTGTGCACCTGTCCCGACTCCCACGGACGCAGGGTGGCCACCACCCGGGGACAAAGCAGCCTTAGCTTGAGGTCTTACCGCCCATAATTTCTGCTTCCATCTCCTTGTGCAAATGTAAGGACCCTGGACCTAGGATTCTTGAAAAATGTTTAGGGCTTTTCAAAGATATGTCACAGCACACCTAATTTATACACGGTCTTCTAACAGTAGAGCCGGCATCTGATGAGGCCAATTCGCGGTGGTTTCCGTAGGATGTGTGTTACTGTGCATAACCCAGAGGTGTGAGAAAGAGGGGAAAATCTCACAGCGTGTACTGTAATTCATTCAGGTATACACACACACACACACACACACACACACACACACACACACACGGACGGACGTACATATATGAAATTATGCTACATTTATATTACAATACACATATTTTGATATTTAATATGAAATACACTTAATCTACATCATAAAAGCTTAGTTGGTTAATTCTTAGATCTCAAAAATAAAAAATAGATACCTGAGTGATGAGTGCCCATAGAAAATTTCTTTCTCATAATAGTTTGTAAGTGATTTCAGAAACTTATATTTAAAGGTATTCTAACACAGTAAATATAACTTCTATTAACATGCATCATATATTTGATGTATACGTTTATCACTTTTATATGTATTTGATATGTATTCATATAAGGCCATTAAGTAACTTAAATTTTACATTAAATAGAAATAAATATTCAGATATATATTTATAATTATATTTGCTTATGTGAAATTGTTTTTTTTTTAAATGTTTTATTTATTTCTAGGAGAGAGAGAGAGAGAGAGAGAGAGAGAGAGAGACAGCGTGAGCAGGGGGAGGGTCAGAGAGAGAGGGAGTCACAGACTGGAACAGGCTCCAGGCTCTGAGCTGGCAGTCAGCACAGAGCCCGACGCGGGGCTCGAACCCACGAACCGCGAGATCATGACCCAAGCGAAAGTCGGACGCTTAACTGTCTAAGCCACCCAGGCGCCCCGATGTGAAATTGTTTTAAATGTATAATATTAATATTAATAAATCAATGCGACTTAATATAAATGGTTTGTCTATCACACGTTTTATAATATCCATTTATTGAAATTTGTTTACAGTGATACTATATAATAAGAGAATGACTAAAACTATTTTAAGTATTTAAGATGGCAGAAATGTTAACTTCTCTGGGAATTTATGTGATACACATAGTTTAACATTATAATTAATGCATCAATAAATCAAATTGCTTTACTCACTCTGAAAACTCTCCTTATTTCAGCACATCCTCATGTGATGTATAATTTCATTTTATATATTATTCAGATGTTCTGCAAATGTGTAATCAGGAGGGAGAATACAGTTTTTGACTATCATGAAGTATATTTCTTATAACGTCAATGGTCATTTTGAAAATCCAAAGGTATAAATACATGGGAGAAATAATAATTCCCACTCGATGATATAGCATGTGTATAATGTTTCAACTTTTCAAATTATGAATTCTTAAGTTACACCAATTTAAACTGGTGTAAAGCAATAAATGCCTATCACCTCTAGTCCTGAGTTGCTAGATATGAAAAATCAACAAAAAAACTTTGTAGGTTACTTGAAGTCTGACTATGCTTTTTGACTTCTATCAACTCAGTTGAATATATCAGGTTATATTTCTTATGCTCCTAACCATCATTAAGTTATATATATGTAAATATGAAAAGGGTAAGAATCTAATATTAATATTCTGTTTATTTCTACAAAAATATATGTAATTTAATTTGTGTAAGGAATGGCAAGAGAGGAATTGAGGCACGTGATGTGCTGTGGCGGCACTTTTAAATATGTTACATAATTTAATCTTCACAAAATCTCTGTGAGGAAATGATCACATTTCCTGTTCGGGAAACAGGAAAGTGGGGTTGGGGGGGTAGTTAGTATATCCTATTTGTGTAGCTGATACATATATCAGAGTTTCTGATTTCAAGACCTACATCATTCTTAACATATTAACTCATTTTTACAAATATTTGGCCAAGAGGGTGTTTTTGAGAAGATAATATTCATTTATGGACAAAGGTTTTTATTTTTCATGTTTTTTTATATTTTTAACTTTTAAAAAATGTAATGCTTATTTATTTTTGAGAGACTGAGCATGGGCAGGAGAGGGACAGAGAGAAAGAGAGAGATAATCCAAAGCAGGCTCCAGGCTCCGAGCTATCAGCACAGAGCCTGATGCGGGACTCAAACTCATGAACCCTGAGATCATGACCTGAGCTGAAGTCAGATGCTTAACTTGCTGAGCCATCCAGGTGCCCCCATTCATCAGTGTTTTATAGTTTTCAGGGTACAGGTCTTTCATCTCTTTGGGTTGGATTTATTCCTAGATATTTTATTATTTATGGTACAATTGTAAATAGGATTGTTTTCTTAACTTCTCTTTCTGCCAATTTCATTATTGGTATATAGAAATGCAGGGGCGCCTGGGTGGCTTATTCAGTTAGGCGTCCGACTTTCACTTAGGTCATGATCTCGCGGTTCATGGGTTCGAGCCCCGTGTCGGGCTCTGTGCTGACTGCCAGCTCAGAGCCTGGAGCCTGTTTCGGAGTCGTCACTCCCTCTCTCTCTGACCCCTCCCCTGCTCACGCTGTCTCTCTCTCTCTCTCTCCTACAAATAAATAAAACATTAAAAAATTAAAAAAAAAAAAAAGAAATGCAATAGATTTCTATATGTTGAGTTTGTATCCTGTGACTTTACTGAATTCATTTATCAGGAAAAGATTCTTTATGTATGCATGTATTTATTAGAGAGAGAGGGAGAGCAGGGGAGAGGCAGAGAGATGGAGAGAGAGAATCCCTAGCAGGCTCCACACTGTCAGCACAGAGCCCGATGCAGGGCTCAAACCCACGAATTGCAAGATCATGACCTGACCCAAAGTTGGAAGCTTAACTGACTGAGCCACCCAGGTGCCCCCACAGACAAAGGTTTTTAAAACTGAACAGAACTTATGTGTGCTTCATAAATATGTGACCTAATAAACATTTTACTTCCAGTATTAATACCCATGTAAATAATCCTAAAGACCTATGACATAAAAATCAGATTTTATATATTTTATATTAAAATATAAATCTTTATATATATAAATATAAAATATATATATATAAATATAAAATATATATATATATATTTCAATGTTTCTTTATTTTGAGAGACAAAGAGAGACAGTGCAAGGGGGTAGGGGTCAGAGAGAGAGGGAGAGAGAGAATCCCAAGCAGGCTCCACACTCAGCACAGAGCCTGACACAGAGCCTGATCCCACGACCTTCGGATCATGACCTGAGTTGAAATCAAGAGTTGGACACTTAACCAATGAGCCGCCCAGGCACCCCAAGAGCAGATTATAAAACAGAATATGTGGTATAGGTTTGTTTTTATGGGAACAAAATAGAGAAAAGAGTGGATGAGTTGATGGATGCCCTCCCTTATTACCTAACCTTAATTTGCTGACTTGTAAACCACTCCGGTCATGATCACTTAATGATTATTGAAAGTTGTACAGGGCAGCTGTACATGTTGGCCGTATTTATTTACATAGTTGTGTGATCAAATAATGAAAATAGGTTCTTTCCTCAAAGAGAAAAAGATATGTGTGAGAACGAAGCAGAGATCTGCCATGTAGTCTAGCCCACACAGCTTTCTCAGGGGAGCTTCATGCCACGAACTTACCTACCTTCCTTGTCAGGGAGTGTTTCTATGGACACAACTTACAGATTTGAATTTAAAATCATTTATGTGGACCTTTACATTTACTTTCCTGAGAAAGTACTTTAGCTTTGATGTACGGAAGCTAGGAGGCAGTCATGATGCAAGTGCTTACTGGAAGAATGCTACTCGGAGGCAGCACATACTAGGTTTCACCAAAAGCCCAGGCGTGGGAGGAGGCAGATAGAAAAATATATTAATACCTCAGTAATTATACATTGTCCCTAATAAGCATATCCCACCCAACGAGCTAGGCAGGGGTGTGTTGTTAAAAACGCAGCGTTTCTGCAGCCCTCTCCTGCCACTTCCAGGGAAGTCGGGGAGCCGCGAGGGTGCGGTGGAAGCCGGGGGATGGCGCCTAAATGCAGACACGCGCCCAGCAGGTGCGGCTGCACAGAGCAGCACTGCACAAGGAAGCCTGCATGCCCTGCACGCCACATCTTAGCTCTTGAGAGTAACACCCACCAAGAAATTAAATAGCCCCTAGAAAAGAAGCATCTTTATGGCTTTCTGGTTTTAGTACAAGAATATCATTTTCCTTACGTGTATCTGGTAACCGAAAGAATCTAAGATTTTTTTTAAGTTATTCGAAATAAAGGGGGCCACAACCCTGCCCCGTGACATCATTGAACGCTGACAAGGATGTGGAGCCACCGGAATTCTCACCACTGGTGGGGACGCAAGACGGTGGGACCACTTTGGAGAGCAGTTTAGTGATTTATTACAAAACTAAACATATCTTACCACATGATCCACACATCACACTCCTTGGTGTTTACCCCAATGTGTGGAAGACTTGTGTCTACACAAAACCTGCATGTGAATGTTTACAGCAGCTTTACTGGTAACTCTAACCCCCAGAAGCAACCAAGATATCCTTCATGAGGTGAGCGATGGACAGAAAGAAAGAAATAGGAGCCACGAAAAGACACGGAAGAATGTCAAGTGCATATCGCTAAGTGACAGAAGCCAATCTGAAAAGGTGACAAACTATACAATTCCAACTGTATGATTTTCTCAACAAGGCAAAATGTGGAGCCGTGAAAATAACCAGTGGTTTCCAGGGGTAGAGAACGGGCGAGGGTCAGCAGGTAGAGCACAGAGGATTTCCAGGGCAGTGAAAATACTCTGCTTGACATCCTAACGATAGATACATGTCCAAAGCGAAAGAACATACCACACCAGGCGCGCACGCTACTGTGAACCGTGGACTCGGGGAGATAACTGTGTGCCAGTGTAAGGTTTGTCAGATGTAACAAACACACGCTCTGGTGGGGACGCTGATAGCGGAGGAGGCTGTGTGGTGTGTGCTTAGGAAGTACATGGGGCGTCTCTGTACCTAAAACCATTCTAATGCAGTCTTAAGAAAATAGAATAACAAAAGGGGCGGAAAGAGAGAAAGAAGATAAAGAAGAAAGGGAGGAAGAATCAGAAGGAAAAGAGGAAATGGGGGGGGATGAAAACGAAAGGAAGAGAGCAAGAATCCCAGCCTGTGCCTGAGGGCCTCCCAGGTTGGGGCTTGAGGCACAGGTGATTACAGACGCAGCAAGAGTTGTCCCAGGGCTGCCG
The DNA here is from genome assembly GCA_017311185.1 of Proteles cristata cristata. Lineage (NCBI taxonomy): Eukaryota > Metazoa > Chordata > Mammalia > Carnivora > Hyaenidae > Proteles > Proteles cristata. The sequence continues at coordinate 259,242 of JAESUZ010005014.1, forward strand.
GAGGCGGCAGCGCCGGCATGGGGACAGCACTGGCGAAGGGACGGGAAGGCAGAGGTGATGCGGGTCATCCACACAACGCAGCCGACTCGCCTATAAAGGGGCGGCAGAAATACGGAGGGCACAAGTCAGTGATCCAGGTGAGGGTCAAACCACAGAGATGTGTTCTGAATGTGCATGTTGATGAGAGGCAGAGTCTTACTTCTTTCTTTCCTGTTCTTCCATCTATGTATTCCATGTGACACTCAGACATGGTCTCCTTCATTTTGCAGAGGTGTGTGTGTTTAGTTATACATGGTATATGCGGTTTTATTCAGAAACATAAAAGATGAACTGAGTATGTGTGTGTGTGTGTGTGTGTGTGTGTGTGTGTGTTTATTCAAATATATATTTTTATTCTCAAATACATTTATTCTCAAATATTTTCTCCAAACTCTGAATTGAATTTTCACTTCTGTAAATGGTACTTACCATGGGAATACACTTAACATTTTTATGGTTCCTTAGAAAATGGAACTTTGGTAGAAAGTAGAAAAGATACCATTTAAGCTAATTTGGCAACATCTTTCCTCCCGAAAGGCCAAACTATAATGCTTGATAAATGAAGGAAAGTAATCAGAGATCATAATTAGAGGACACAGACTGAAAAAATAAATACACGGTTTGTGTTAGAAACATACAGGAAATTACTGATGAAAAACTGAATAACACAGTGTCACTCTTTATTTTTCAGTTCTGGAGACTCCATAACAGGTGCAGAAGAGAGTGCAGAACCCTGCAGTGATGTTCACGGCGGGGCGGTGCCGGGGCTGGGGTCAGAGACAGATGCTCTCATAACGGCTGCAGACTGTGGGCAAGCTGGTCCTTCACCCCTCACAGGCCTCTATTTCCCCAGCGGAAATACCTACTGTGCAGCGTTACTGTGACAGTTACTGACGGTGCAGGCACCATGCTTGGAACTGTTCAGTAAAGGAGATCTTGCTGCCAGTGCTTTTTCTGCTCCCTTCCCTACGAACACCTTAGGCTGCATTATTTCAGTGCACTCTCTCAACTCCAATATTCCTGGAATCTGTCTCTGTGATTCCCACCCTGGGGAAATTTCATCCAGGGGTGTTATGGAACACAAGTCTACTTATAAAAGAATGTGAGGACAGAAAATACCAGAGGAGAGACACAGAAAGAATACAGGCGCAATAATATTATAGAGAAAGCAACTTGTACTTCCATAAAGTTAAAAAAAAAAAAAAAAAAGCAAGCAAGTTTATTTGCATAGTGTAAGCAAAGGCTAAGAAATGTAACTGGAATTGCCATTCAAAAACACAGGGTTTAGCATCCATCTCGTAACTCAAACCTAGTTGTATAGAAAATCATACCTTTCAACTTAGACGTAGGTGGATTTGAAATTCTGTTTGCACAGTATTTGTATTGGTTGCTTATAGTGCTATTGTGTTATATTTAAAAGCCAGCAAGTCATGTTAACGTATTTTTTGAAGAAATGACATCTTTATTCATAAGAAGCAAACAATTCAAATGATTATTCCTCTGATATGTTCTAGTAAGCCACGTCACCATGGAAATCACACTTGAAGACAGACACGGCACGTTAACTGTGGCCGTTTCCGTGCAGTCCTCTGCCACCTGTTCAGCAGCATACTAACTGGACACCCCAGATGGGGAGGCTAACCAGGAAGGCCTCGTGGAAGAGGCAGCAAACAACAAAATCCCAGAGCAATATGCAGTTACAACACAGAACCAGTGCCACAAAGGACAGAACAGAATACCATCAGAGAGAAAGACAGGGAATGGAGGGGGCACAGGATTCAGGGCAGCAGCAGCTGGGGCCCGGAAGGGCGATGGCATTTCGACTGACACTCGAGGGTTGGGTACCTGTAGCTCGGGCGCAGAGTGGACACTGTCACCCTCATGGCAAGTGAACACCCAAAATCGAGCCCTTGGTAAGGAAAGATACGGAAACATTCCGAGGACCAGAGGGAGAAGGCCATTTGCTCATCTCACTGTGGCTGGAAAGGAAGTAAGAACCAGATGGGAAACCACTAGCTGGGAAGGTCTGATTTACATCAAGTACTTCACCCTGGCTGCCCATAGAGGACTGGGCCGGGGAAGGTCAGACGCAGAGGCAGACAGACGGAGGAAGCTGTCCACAGAGTCCTCACAAAAGATGGTGGAGGTTTGCGTGGACACGGGTGACGGGGGAGCAGGTGACAGCTTTTATTGCGTTGGAGGGAAATGGAAAAGACTGTGTGACTGGTTTTGTCATACGGATCGAAGAAAATGCAGTTATCTGTTTGAAGTGCTGAATGGAAGGAGCTAACGTTTCCTGTGCAGAGGAAGAGCAGATTACAAGGAGAGCAGATCAAGATCAGAACGCTGAAGGGTCCGTTTTTGATCTGCTCATCGCAGGTGCCAACAGACAGCCCAATGCACACATCAGGACACGTAATGCACGTGCATGTGTGGACGGGCAGAAGTGAGCTCGTACAGAAACACAAGATCCATTACCACAGACGTGATACCTAAAATCAAGGGAATCACTGATGTGATCTGGAATGGGGTTCCAACACTGTCCTAACTTGAACCAGCCAAGTGTGCTTATTGCCATGTGCTGGTCCTTCAGCCACATTTTCACATCACTGCCTTGTTAGCACACAGAGACCGGCCCACATGCACCTTCCCAAGAAGCCTTCCGTGGCCATCTTAGCTAAGCTAACAACGAGCACACGCCCCGCTGTTAATAGAAGTTATGTTAGTTACGCATCTGGGACTCTTTCTACATTCCGTGAGTCCATTGGTGGCAGAGATTTATCTGTCTTGTTCACTATCCAACCCCCAGAATCTGTTGAGGGACTAGCGCACAGTAGGATTACACTATAGATCAGCTAATGGCTGATTTGAGGAACAGAAGCCAGCCAACAGCTGAGTCTGGAGTGGGTGAACATTTTGAGGTCAAAACCAGCAGATAGAACAGCCAAGCAGCGGAGAAGGAGCAGGTAGGGAGGCAGTATGTGGTGTCGGGGGAGCAGATAAGAGAATTTCCGAGATGAAAAGTTGTGAACAGTTTGCAATGAGGCTAAGGAGTCAAGTACATAGGAGATTAAAACATTTCTATTGGTTTGGCAACACTGGTGATTTCAGCAAGTTCAATTAGGGTCAAATAATGAAAAACCAAAGTCTTTGAGCGGAGGGTAGGGTTTAGCAGTTTAAGGAAAATGTTCTAGGTATAGCTTTTCAGTAAATATAGTTTTCTCCAAGGATTGATCTTGAAGGGAGTTGGGATTTTTCTGCCTTGGGTGCGAGTAGGTAAACAAATGACCTGAAGGCCTTAATCTATCTTTAAAACTTGAATTCCCCCTGCACCCGAGATAATCTGGCTTATCCCTGATAGACCGACAGAGGAAACGCTCTTGGACAGCTGGCTTCCTGCACTTCCAAACTGCCAATGAGTGGTCCTCAAGTTACAAGCTGGATGATAGGGAGACATTGGTTCCATGACACTGGGTATAATCACCGTTGATTTGACACTATGGATATAACAATGTGATTATTATCTACCTAGATTCTGTCACTGTGGTTTTTATTAGTGCCAGGAGAAAATTTAGCAAGCCCTTTCTTTAAAGTTCTTGGTAGAGAACTTTAATATAACAAAAATCCCCAATTTTATCGCAAGATTAAAAACACTGAGGCAATTAAGGGGGAAAAGAAGCTATGATTTCTATCACTAGCTTTTAAGTATGTGATGCTAGAATCATCGTATTACAGAAAGGTCAAGTCTTGGGCCAGTCGTGCTTGCTGGGGACATCCTTTCATCTCAGCAGCTAGAACCATATTCTGCTCCTTGGACCTCTGTCCCTAACCTCTGCTCCCCGTTACCCTCATTGAGTTAAAAATAAATAATTTTAAAAAATAAAATAAAACTAAAGAGTATCCCTGAGTACCTCTATTTTAATACAATATATTCTTTTATTTTTATGTATTTATGTATTTATTTATTTCTGAAAGAATTATCAAAAGCTTCTAGACACATCTCAGTAAAACTGCAGTGATAAAAATCTTAGCCTAGGATGCGTGTGGCTGATGGGTTAGGCCAAGCAGGCCTCCTTTGTTTTAATGCATAAAAGAGTTGATTCCGAATTACTAAAGTTTCTTTAAAAACAATTAATTTAAAAAGACCGTCAGTCTAACGATTCATTCCAATGATATTTAAAACCAGAAAAGACTTCAATGGAAAAGGTGGTGGCAGCAGATGTCCTGACCCAGTGTCCATGTGCCTGCTCTGTGCACGCCTGTTCTGTTCCGTTCGAGCCACCCCCGTCTGCTCCCCTCTTCAGCTACAGGAAAGGTCGGGTCTCATGTCGGTGATATTCTTTAGAGTTTAGCACTCTGGTTTGCCATCCCTCTTCAGGAAGGAAGCTCTCTGACAAGGGTGGGGATAGAATGAAGCAACAGGGTTTAAAAACTGTAATTATCATTGTAAAAGTATAAATTCCAACTTAAAAAGAAAAAGATAAAAGCACCTGATCTTTCCTTAGTGACTATCCCAGTACCTGGCACCTCCATTGTTAACCCCTGGGCCCTGCTGACTCCTGCCATCCATGTATCTAATAGTTGTTGATATCTCTTTTTCCCACCATTTCCCCTCTAATTTTCCATCACTGAAGAAATTATAAACTAAAAAATCCTTGAAAATAATATATATCATGAGCTCCCTTTTTCTCACAAAATCGAAATCAAGCACAATTTAAAATACTCACATTGAGTATAACAGGAATTACAATGATGGTGAAATAAACACAGACAACTGAGTTTCTAGAACACAGCCCACAGGCTCGGGGCGGGGAGGACTCAGAGATGCACTGTGTAAAAGGTGTTCTCAGGAATGGCATATTTTCTTCAGGACTAGCAAGTCTGTAACTAGGTGAGGTGAGACACTGAATGAGTGCTTCTGCCCTTGCATGAAGCAAATAAAAAATGGCATACGAAAATCCAAGTGTGTTCAATTCCAAAGTCAAAACCAAAGCCTATGGAATCACAATGCTGGTTGTACATTCACGAAAAAAGCAGAGGTCATTCTAGCCACTAATACCCAGTCTAATTTTCACAGGGAGTGTTGATATTTCCTAATTTAAAAAACCGGTAAGGTACATATTTTCCCAGCATAAGACATAAAACATATATATATATATATATATATATATGCATGTATATGTATATGTATGATACATATGATATATGTATCATATATCACATAATCATATATATATATAAATCTGAACACATCTGATTACCCTAAAACCAAAAGTGAAAATTCCATGCAAAACATCCACTGTCTTTCCAGGAACCACAGACGGTTGCTTTATAATCATCAGATATTATTTGTTATGCATCCACTTGATACATAGCAGTAACCAGCTACATATTTTAAAATATGAGGATTGCAGAAGCTAAGTGATATATTTATTCAAAACTATTTAAAACATAGAGAAGTGAATTGCCCCATTTTAAGAGGACTCGGTATGAAACATGATGGCACACATCCATGCCCCGTATTTAAAACTTCTAGAAGTACTCTGCATCTGGCATTATCACCAGGGCAGCAAATATCAGCAGAGCTGGGTTGTCCTCACCTGCATATTAAACGACTGCTCAGCCCTTGACCTGCCCTGGGAGGTGACCCCTAAGCCTCGGGAACACCCTCCTGCCTGAGAAAAGTACCTGCTCACTAGAGGCCTCGTGCCAGGGCAGAGAGTCTGTGCTAACGACGTGATTGTATGGAAAGCACAGACCACATGGCATGAGCTTGAGAGCCACGTGGGCGGCCGCTCACGGCAGCGGATGGCAAGGCTCACTGCGCGTCCCTGGCTGGCTATCCACCATGCATGTGTGTCATTTGTCAGTGTCTGGAGAAGCAAATGCTGTCTCACAACCAGGAAGGAACAAGAAGACTGGGCATTTTCTCTTGATCTCTCCTGGACTCAGCCGTAAACATCCCTTCCCTTCCTTGACTTCAGTCTGTGTCTTTGCTGAAATAGGGGCAACTGTGAGTATAATGGCTTTTCTGAGTTCTGTGAGTGCCTCCAGCAAATTACTGAACCTGAGGGTTCTGCTGGGGATCTCAAAGCACATCACCTACTAAGAAAACAACAGGTATAATAATTGCTTAACTAGACTGCCTGGTTCAAATCTTATTGTAGGCACACACTCACTATTGACTGCTAACAGTGAGAGCTGCCTTTTTGTGTTCCCTTTTGTCTCCAAACTCCAGAAGGGAGGACGTGCGTGAAATCTTCAGGAGTCTATCTAAACCAACAGAAGTCATTTCAGTTATGTTAGTGGTTATCCTTGGGACACGCGCATGTGACTTAAGACTGGCCATAAAATATGAGAAAAATATTTGGGGTAAATACTCTTTCTCTTAAAAAGAAACATATACAGGGCATTCCTCCGAGTCTTGGTCTTTGGTGCAGAGAAGTGAAGCCTGGAACAGCCTCTGCGCAGCCATGATGGGACCACCACCAATGACGGCAGCAGAGACAGGTACAAAGACTGCCTGCTGACAGTGTTACTGGGTCCTCTGGTAACTGTCATCCAAAACAGTCTACTTCTAGACTTCTGGTTCCATATAATAATATATTTTCTTTACTGTTTAAGGGAGTTTTTGAGTCATGCGATTCATTTTACTTTAAGCTATATGACTTTCGGTCAGAAGCATCCTAACTGAAAACAGACTGCCCCACTTGCTACTGATGTGTCTTCAGGGAAATTTCATAAACAATGAATGGCTGGGAATGTCTGTAAAGTGAGGGCAGCAATTATACATATGTTGGAAGGTTGTTGTGAGCTTTGGCCTCAGAAAGATCTGAATTCAAGTGTCAACTCACCTTACCAACCTGAATGAATCACACTATCCCTTTCAATCTGTCTTCCAGTCTTCAAGAAAAGCAATACTGCTTTCTATAACTTCAGAATTGTTCCCTGGCCTGAATACAATACATTATATTAAAATATCAAACAGGAGGAATACATTTAGAGGTCTGCTTTCTTCTATATCAAGATAATAATTTAGTAAAATAACATCCAATATTTGATGATTTTTTTATGCACTGAGAATCATCATGAGCACTCGTCAAATGTATTACTTAATCCTCCTAAAGACCCTATGAAATCAGATGACACAGATATGTCTTTGGCATAAAGATGTTAAGTGACTTAACGAAGGATATACAACCAATGAATCAAGAAGTGAAGACTTAAACCTACATAGTGCAGGTATTTATTCAGTACCTTCCTGCCTAAATCGAGGTTTCATTCCCTGTATTTTATCAAACTTCAAGTAAACATTGCTACAGATCTTGGTTTCTAGAACCAGGTTTTTAAGCATCAATAGATCAAGCCTATTACATAGACACATAGAAGATAGATAGATGATAGACACACAAACAGATGTAAGACCATAAAGAATACAAAAAGAATACATTATCTATTCAAGTCACTTCTCATCCCAGGGGTAGCTGTGGCTTGTTTTGGGGAAATTAGAGCAAGAGCTTCAATGTTGATTTCATGGGGAGAGAAAGGTCCTATTCTTGCCCCCCACCCCCACCCCACAAGCTGCTCTTCAAATTCTGAGCCCTGGAGACATGATGGTAGTGATGACAGGGCCTTCAGATGGATTTGGAGATTCAGGACTAGAAACAATCACAGAAGAAATACTTGTATCTGCTTCTGGTGTAGCTTCTGGAAAATGTCAAGACTCCACGGTTCTCTTGCCTCATAACTTATGGAAGCAGAAGAAAAATGTCCACTCTGTGTCTAGGAAGAATGTATCTTTCTACAACAGAAAGTCCACAGGCAGGAACAAGACTTATTTATGTCAGAACAAGAGAACGTAGCCATGACCTGAAGTATGGCCGAGAGTCCATCTAGAGAAGAGGGGATCTCAAGGAGAGGAACAGGGAAGGTGCACGGAAGTCTTATGTTGCTAATTTCATAACAACTGTAAGTGTTCTCAGTACTTAATACTAATCACGCTTTGCTAGATTTGTCCTTGTTTGTCAAGGAAGAAGAAAGACAACACAATCATATGGTAAATAAAGTTGGTGAATTGAGAGCATCTTTTTAAATTCCTTGTTTTTGTGTACCTTCAGTGAGTGTGTGTATGAATGTGTGTGTGTGTGTGTGTGTGCGCGCGCGCGCACGCGCGCGGAGGGGCCTTTATAAAGCTGTCGTTAACTAGGCCTCTCTGGGCCGAGAGGAATGCGGAAAGCAAGGTTGGATTCAAGTTATTGCAGAAGACACTCAGATGGTTTCTTGAAAATGCACATTTAACATGAAATGGGTAATCACTTCACTGGAGTAAATTGCCTCTTTCAGACTTTCCATTTGGCTTCTTGTGTGTGACTCATTAATCCCCACGCATATCCAGGGTAGTAAGTGGTAGCAATTACTAGCTCTCTCCTCCAGATGGAGAAACAATGAGTTGCTAACAATAGAACCCAGAATCCCCAGTGGGGACATTTCATTCACTACCTCATGGAACAACTTCAAACTGAGTAGATCTTGGAAGCGGTAATAAAAATCTGGTTCTTCTCAAAACCCACAGATTTCCTACTTTATTATTAAGTGGCTTCTTGTGACTCTGTTTTTGTCTGACAGGATGTGTAGACACTTGTCATAGTAAAGTATAACTGGGTCACTTGTACAAGCGTATTTCTTCCAGTACAGAAAGAGAGAAGCATGGGAAATGAAGAAGATCTTTTTACAAATCATGATTTATACCTCAGTTATGAAATGCTTCTCATATCTCAATAAGCCATCACAAAATTTCTGAGAGATGACTAGTATTTATGTCTGTGTGCGAATTCCAAGTGTATCGTCCACTTGTAAGAAGCAGGCTCTAGGCTGAATGGAAACATGTTAGGTAAGCACTTCCCTTCTGCCGTTCACCACCCCGGCTGCCCATCGCTACAGACTTCCATCTGGGTGACATCGCAGGAACGAGCGCACATCTCTGCTGACCTCTTTCTTCAGTCCGATTCTAATTTCCCGTTCTCGGGAGGGCTAACGACAGCCAAGCTTCGGGACATGAGCAGTATCTGTAAACAGCTCACAGTAAGAAACATAAACACTGGGACGCCTGGGGGGCTCAGTTGTTTGAGCGTCCAACCTCAGCTCAGGTCATGATCTCGCAGTCTGTGAGTTCGAGCCCCACAACGGGCTCTGTGCTGACATCTCAGAGCCTGGAGCCTAGTTCGGATTCTGTGTTTCCCCCTCTCTCTGCCCTTCCGAACCTTGCTCACACTCTCTCTCCATCTCTCAAAATTAAATTTTAATTAAAAAATTTTTAAAAGAAACATAAACACTGAATAAATTTCTGACAAAAATGAGGTGAAAGCAGGCATCCTGAGAGCTCAGCAGTCCCAGTCCCAGAAGCCAGGGACCGTCCTAACAGAACCTGCCAAGCCTGGTCCCCTGGACTTCCCTTTTGATAAACAGTTTCCAGAAACGAACAGTCTAAGCTAACCTAGATGGGTAGGCAGATGGATAGATAGATGGATACAAAATACAGTGCATACATACTACACATAGTATATGATGTATAAAATTAAACATTATATACAATATATAATAAAATTATATATTTTTATAGTAAGTATATTTAGTTTTTAAGTTCACTTATTTTTGAGAAAGAGAATGTGAGTGAATGAGTGGGGTAGGGGTAGAGAGACAAGGAGAGACAGAATCACAAGTAGGTTTCATACTGTCAGCAGAGAGCCCTATGTAGGGCTCGAATTCACGAAGTGAACCATGAAATCATGACTGGAGCCAAAATCAGGAGTCGAAAGCTTAACCAACTGAGCTGCCCAGGAGCCCTTATATTCAATACATTTTATTTTCACTGCATATGTATATATAGACTTTGTGTGTATAAACAGTGAATATAAAGTATGTTTGAATATAAAAAGATAGATTTTATATATTATGTGTAATATGTGTATACTCCTATGTCATATATAATTATACATATTATAATATATATCACATATCCATTGATATGTGAAAGTTTAGACTTTCCATTTGTGGTGACTTCTGTGTGTGTATCCCTTGTCTATATGTATATCTATATCTATCTATATCTATCTATATATATATACACTATATATATGTATATAAAAATATATCTATATACACATATTATATTATATACCACTATGGACATGAAAGTGCAAAGGCTCAAGGGATAGAGAAGTGAGTATATGACTTATCAGAGTCTCAGAAGATGATCTAAAAATCAGGAAGACATGGTATGTGAGATCCAGATCCAGGAAGCTCAATAAGAATCCACCAGGAAGAATCAAAGGAAATGGCCATCACTGTGGGACAGCAGAGCAGCAAAGACCAGAAGATCTTAACCGTCTCTGAAGAGGGGGAAGGGTGGGGGGAGAGGGAGTGTACAGGCAGCTGGGCCAATGGACTTATCAGCTGATGATCCGCAGGCCAACCACAGGCCAGGCTGGCAGCACTGGGATAACTGCCTCCTTTGGCTTTCCCAGTCAGGACTCTCTCTTATCTGTCGGTAACTGAGAAGAAGGAAGGGACCAAATCACAGGGATCAAGTCACATGTAATCATATGAGTTATCACCTAATTGAGTTCACGTATTAGCTGAGTTATTCGGCTTGGCTGGATTTAATGTCTAGGCCAGGGATTGGCCAGCCCTAAGGGATTTGTGACTTTGGTTAGATGGAAAGTGTCACAGAGGAATTCCTAACACAAAAGGAGAAAACTGGAAACAAATATTTGAAGCCAATGGAATCAGAGCATCGGCCTGACCTGTGAACTTGACAGAAAGGTACATTTTCAAAATTTCAGGACCCATCCCAGACCTCCTGAAGCTGAACCACCGGGGGTGGGCCCAGCAATAGGTGCTCTAATAGATTCTCCACGAGGTTCCAACAGAGGCTAAAATTTGAGAGCCACTGCTCTTGGGGAATTAAAAACACAATACCAGTATCTCTGGTCTATGATGAATTTTGCTGAAAGCATAGGTTTTGAAGCCAGCTAGCCTTGAGGTATGCGCAGGTCTATGACACACGGGATAAGGCCATGGACAACCAAAGTGCAGGGCGCAGGTTAGTCTGACCACCCCTTGCTGCACTGTGCTCACCATAAAACGGGGGCAGTCAGAAGGAAGAAGAGAAGCCACAGAGAGCTCTTTGCACATGAAAGTTTGCTCTTTTTTCACCAAGAAGAAGATGAGGCCAAAGATGAAGAGAGGATCAGATGGGAAGTCAGGAGGGAATGCGCAAGGCTGAGGAAGGCACAGAGACAGGAAGACGGGAGGGAGGTGGCTGGTTCTGACAACAGCATTGCCCAGTTTTCCGGGAACGTTAACTTACTGATGCTCCATCTCTAAAAGTATCGCTCACGGTCTGTGTCCCTTTGTGTCCTAACTGCTCCTCGTCTGACTCAGAAAAGTGCAACAACTGATCTACCATCTTGGATCATAAACGTCTGTCTTGAAGCCCCATACCGTCCGCGATCATGAGATCAGCGACCTGAGCTCACAGACGCGAGTCACCTTCCTTACTGCACTCAGACAGGTGCACAGACCGGATGGGGCCGAGGCACTCCTCCTCGGAAGTTACACCAGTGGACTCATATGCATTCTCCTAGAATGAGAGTCAGGTGCAGGGACCTGTCCCGATTGAGGACAATGCCTCCCTAAGTCACACTGTGGTGGAAGCTGAGTTCCAAGTGTCTCTGTGCCTTTTGCACTCTCAGAGGAGACACTCAGCCAGAGACCAGGACAGACATTCCCTGATGGCTGATGGAGGGCGTGGTGGTCACAAGGGGAGAAGCACAAGGTAACTTAAGGAGGGAAGCCTTCGGCAGGCGCAGGAGACCACGGGGCAGCCACAGCCTCTGCAGCTGCAAGCTGACAGTTTATTTCACTTTGCAAAAGATATAGATGTTGTAGCATCTGATTGTGAAGCCAAAGTTAGGTGTTATTTTTATGCTTATTTATTTTTGAAGGAGAGACAGAGTACGAGTAAGGGAGGGGCAGAGAGAGAGGGAAACACAGAATCCAAAGCAGGCTCCAGGCTCTGAGCTGTAAGCACAGAGCCCAATGTGGGGCTTGAACCCAGAAACCACGAGATCATAACCTGAGCCAAAGCCAGACGCTCAACTGACTGAGCCACCCAGATACCCCAAAGTTAGGTGACCCTGAGTAAAAATTTTAAAGAAATTAAAATACATACTGCAAAAAGAAGCCCATTAAAATCATGTTACTTTAAGAGAAGAAGTATTCCATTATTTAATGAATGCTTAAGCCACATTGGGAAATTTGGGTATGAATACTATTGTTACAGTTTTTTTTATAGTAATCATGGGATACATTGTCTTACTGCTTCAAAAAATGAAGAGAGGGACACAAAATGAGAAGCAAGAAAAAGTTTATTAGAGTATAAGATCAGAAAGGAAGATCAAAACCTCTTTGACCTCAGCCACAGCAACTCCTTACTCAACACTTCTCTGGAGGCGAGGAAAACAAAAGCAAAAATGAACTACTGGGACCTCATCAAAATAAAAAGCTGCTGCACAGCAAAGGAAACAATCAGCAAAACTCAAAGGCAACTGACAGAATGAGAGAAGAAATTTGCAAATGACATATCAGATAAAGGGTTAGTATCCAAAATCTATAAAGAACATATCAAACTCAACACCCCCAAAAAATAATCCAATGAAGAAATGGTCAAAAAACATGAATAGACACTTTTCCAAAGAAGACATCCAGATGGCCAACCAACACATGAAAAATGCTCTACGTCACTCATCATCAGGGAAATACAAATCAAAACCACAAGGAGATACCACCTCACACCTGTCAGAACAGCTAACATTAACAACTCAGGCAACAACAGATGCTGGCAAGGATGTGGCAAAAGAGGGATCCTTTTGCACTGCTTGTGGGAATGCAAACTGGTG
>JAESUZ010005015.1:0-15044 GCA_017311185.1 Proteles cristata cristata
ACCCCAGGTCCCCTCCCGTGTGTGTGTGTGTGTGTGTGTGAGTTTGTGTGTGTGTGAGCATGCGTGTGAGTGTCTGTGCTCATGTTGGGGGGTCATGGTGGAGGGTCCACGTGAGCAGGGGCAGGCTGATGAGGGGTCAGATGCCTGGTGGGCGGGTCATGCTCACAGCCTAGGTCAAGGTTGGCTGGAGGGACAGGTGTGCCGGGAGCTCCCTGGTCCCCAGGGTCACCCCGAGCCCTACAGGGGCATGTCACTGTGTGCGGGGGCAGGACTGTGCACACGCAGGTCTCTGTCCGATGTGGGGACAGCAGGGGGAGGGGGAAGGACACTGAGGAGGGCGGGGCGGGGCTGTGATGCCTCCGGCCCACTGCGGGTCCCTGTCTTCACAGAGAACCGACGACATTGGGAGGCGGCTGGCGGAGTCCCGAGTTGACCCCCATGCGGAGGTGGGTGTGTGCCTTGTCGCCCAGGAGGGCCACCGTGGACTCGGTGAGACAGCAGCCGCAGGGAGGTGTCCAGCATCGGGGCCTGGGGATCGCCTGAGGCCTTGGTCCCCGCGGGGCGCCTCTGCAGGGTCCTGCTTCCCCCGTCCTTGCTCAGGACCAGGAGCCCCGGAGGCCGAGCCCGAGGGGGGAGAGGCTGGGGTGGGGGCTGTGGGTGTGGGGACCCGGTCGGTGCAGGGCCGCCCAGGGAGGAGTCCCCAGGGGCTGGGTGGGGCCAGGAGTCTGCAGGGGGGAGGAGGACCGGGGGAGGGGTCCTGGCTATGGCTTCTCTGGGAGGCTGGGTGGGGGTTCGTGTCCCTGCAGAGGCTCCTGGAGGGGTAGGCACGGCGGCGGGGGGGACAGGCGTCCTGCCTCCTGTCACCCTGAGGACGTGCACCCACTCCTGCCATCGCTGTTTGCTTCTGCAGAGTCAGGTGCAGGAGCCCGAGGCGGTGCGGCTCCAGAGCCTGACCCGGTAGCGTCCGGGGCTCCGCACACTGCGCAAGCAGGAGCGAGTCCCGCGGGGGCCCCGGTGTCCGCAGGTGACCCTGGGGCTGTGCAGGGACCAGGGGCGCCAGAGGGGGGACAACCCGGTCCTGCTGCTGCCCCTGCGGCTACTCCTCCCCCTGTGGCTGCTCCTCCACCCGCAGCTGCTCCTCCACCCGCAGCTGCTCCTCCTCCCTCAGCCGCTCCTCCACCCATGGCTGCTCGTCCACTCTCAGCTGCTCCTCCACCCGAGGCAGCTCCTCTACCCCCGGAGGCTCCTCCAAACGCGGCTGCTCCTCCACCCCCGGATGCTCCTCTAATCGCGGCTGCTCCTCCACCCCCGGATGCTCCTCCCAACGCGGCTGCTCCCCCACCCGAAGCTGCTCCCCTGCAGGAAGAGGCGGATCTTCCTCCCGCGGCCGCTCCTCCTCCGGCGGCTGCTCGTGCACCGTCAGCCGCTCCTCCACCAGCGGCTGCTCGTCGACCCTCCGCCGCTCCTCCACCGGCGGCTGCTCGTCCACCGTCAGCCGCCCCTCCACCGGCGGCTGCTCGTCCACCCTCCGCCGACCCTCCACCGGTGGCTGCTCGTCGGCCGTCCGCCGCTTCCCTGCAGGAAGAGGCGGCTCTTCCACCGTCCGGTGCTCCTCCAAATGCGGCGGCTCCTCCACCCCCGGATGCTCCTCCAAACGCGCCTGCTCCTCCACCCGAGGCGGCTCCTCCACCCCCGGATGCTCCTCCAAACGCGGCTGCTCCTCCACCCGCTGATGCTCCCCTGCAGGAAGAGGCGGCTCGACCACCGTCCGCTGCTCCTCCACACGAGGCGGCTCCTCCACCCCTGGATGCTCCTCCAAACGCGGCTGCTCCTCCACCCCCGGATGCTCCTCCAAACGCGGCTGCTCCCCCACCCACCCCGATGCTCCTCCAAACGCGGGCTGCTCCTCCACCCCCGGATGCTCCTCCAAACGCGGCTGCTCCCCCACCCCCAGCTGCTCCCCTGCAGGAAGAGGCGGCTCGTCCACCGTCCGCTGCTCCTCCACCCGAGGCGGCTCCTCCACCCCCGGATGCACCTCCAAACGCGGCTGCTCCCCCACCCGCAGCTACTCCCCTGCAGGAAGAGGCGGCTCGTCCACCCTCCGCTGCACCACCACCCGAGGCGGCTCCTCCACCCCCGGATGCTCCTCCAAACGCGGCTGCTCCTCCACCCCCGGATGCTCTTCCAAACGCGGCTGCTCCCCCACCCGCAGCTGCTCCCCTGCAGGAAGAGGCGGCTCGTCCACCGTCCGCTGCTCCTCCACCCGAGGCGGCTCTTCCACACCCGGATGCTCCTCCAAACGCGGCTGCTCCCCCACACGCAGCTGCTCCCCTGCAGGAAGAGGCGGCTCGTCCACCCTCCGCTGCTCCTCCACCTGAGGCGGCTCCTCCCACCCCGGATGCCTTGCCAGCGCTGCTCCCCCACCAGCAGCTACTCCTGCAGGGAAGAGGCGGCTTCGTCCACTCCGCTGCACCACCACCCGAGGCGGTTCTCCACCCCGGATGCCTTCTCCAAACGGGGCTGCTCCTCCACCCCCCGGATGCTCCTCCAAACGCGGCTGCTCCCACCCGCAGCTGCTCCTGCAGGAAGAGGCGGCTCGCCCACCGTCCGCTGCCTTGCCCGAGGCGGCTCTCCAATTCTCGATGCCCTCAAATCGCGGCTGCTCCTCCACCCCCGGACGCTCCTCCAAACGCGGCTGCTCCCCCACCCGCAGCTGCTCCCCTACAGGAAGAGGCGGCTCGTCCACCCTCCGCTGCACCTCCACCCGAGGCGGCTCTTCCACCCGCGGATGCTCCTCTAAACGCGGCTGCTCCTCCACCCGAGGCGGCTCCTCCACCCCCGGATGCTCCTCCAAACGCGGCTGCTCCTCCACCCGAGGCGGCTCCTCCATCCCCGGATGCTTCTCCAAACGCGGCTGCTCCTCCACCCCCGGATGCTCCTCCAAACGCGGCTGCTCCCCCACCCGCAGCTGCGCCCCTGCAGGAAGAGGCGGCTCGTCCACCCTCCGCTGCACCAGCACCCGAGGCAGCTCCTCCACCCGCGGATGCTCCTCCAAACGCGGCTGCTCCTCCACCCCCGGATGCTCCTCCAAACGCGGCTGCTACGCTACTCCGCAGCGCTGCGCGCTGCAGGAAGAGGCGGTTCGGGCCCACCGTCCGATACTCCTCCACCCGAGGCGGCTCCTCCACCCCGGATGCTCCTCCAAACGCGGCTGCTCCCCCACACGCAGCTGCTCCCCTGCAGGAAGAGGCGGCTCCTCCACCCTTGGATGCTCCTCCAAACGCGGCTGATCCTCCACCCCCGGATGCTCCTCCAAACGCGGCTGCTCCCCCACCCGCAGCTGCGCCCCTGCAGGAAGAGGCGGCTCGTCCACCCTCCGCTGCACCACCACCCGAGGCAGCTCCTCCACCCGCGGATGCTCCTCCAAACGCGGCTGCTCCTCCACCCCCGGATGCTCCTCCAAACGCGGCTGCTACGCCACCCGCAGCTGCGCGCCTGCAGGAAGAGGCGGCTCGTCCACCGTCCGATACTCCTCCACCCGAGGCGGCTCCTCCACCCCCGGATGCTCCTCCAAACGCGGCTGCTCCTCCACCCGCAGCTACTCCCCTGCAGGAAGAGGCGGCTCGTCCACCGTCCGATGCTCCTCCACCCGAGGCGGCTCCTCCACCCCCGGATGCTCCTCCAAACGCGGCTGCTCCCCCACACGCAGCTGCTCCCCTGCAGGAAGAGGCGGCTCGTCCACCCTCCGCTATATCCACCGGCGGCTGCTCGTCCACCCCCAGATGCTCCTCCACCCGAGGCGGCTCCTCCACCCCCGGATGCTCCTCCAAACGCGGCTGTTCCTCCACCCGCTGCTGCTCCCCTGCAGGAAGAGGAGGCTCGTCCATCGTCCGCTGCACCGCCACCCGAGGGGGCTCCTCCACCCCCAGATGCTCCTCCAAACGCGGCTGCTCTTCCACCCCTGGATGCTCCTCCAAACGCGGCTGCTACTCCAACCTCAGCTGTTCCTCTGCAGGAAGAGGGGGCTCGTCCACCGAGCGCTGCTCCTCCACCCAAGGCGGCTCCTCCACCCAAGGATGCTCCTCCAAACGCGGCTGCTCCTCCACCCGCAGCTGCTCCCCTGCAGGAAGAGGCGGCTCGTCCACCGTCCGCAGCTCCTCCACCCGAGGCGGCTCTTCCACACCCGGATGCTCCTCCAAACGCGGCTGCTCCCCCACACGCAGCTGCTCCCCTGCAGGAAGAGGCGGCTCGTCCACCGTCCGCTGCTCCTCCACCCGAGGCGGCTCCTCCACCCCAGGATGCTCCTCCACACTCGGCTGCTCCCCAACCCGTAGCTGCTCCCCTGCAGGAAGAGGCGGCTCGTCCACCCTCCGCTTATCCAACGGCGGCTGCTCGTCCACCCTCCGCTGCTCCTCCACCCGAGGCGGCTCCTCCACCCCCGGATGCTCCTCCCAACGCGACTGCTCCTCCACCGCCGGATGCTCCTCCAAACGCGGCTGTTCCTCCACCCGCTGCTGCTCCCCTGCAGGAAGAGGCGGCTCGTCCACCGTCCGCTGCACCTCCACCCGAGGGGGCTCCTCCACCCCCAGATGCTCCTCCAAACGCGGCTGCTCCTCCACCCCTGGATGCTCCTCCAAACGCGGCTGCTACTCCACCCGCAGCTGCTCCCCTGCAGGAAGAGGCGGCTCGTCCACCGTCCGATGCTCCTCCACCCGAGGCGGCTCCTCCACCCCGGATGCTCCTCCAAACGCGCTGCTCCCACCCGCAGCTGCTCCTGCAGGAAGAGGCGGCCTGGCCCACCGTCCGATGCCTCCACCCGAGGCGGCCTCTCCACCCCGGATGCTCCTTCCAAACGCGGCTGTTTCCCACACGCAGCTGCTCCTTGCAGGAAGAGGCGGCTCGTCCACCCTCCGCTATCCACCGCGGCTGCTCGTCCACCCCTAGATGCTCCTCCACCCGAGGCGGCTCCTCCACCCTCGTATGCTCCTTCCAAACGCGACTGCTCTTCCACCCGCGGATGCTCCTCCAAACGCGGGTGCTCCCCCACCGGCAGCTGCCGCGGATGCTCCTCCAAACGCGGGTGCTCCCCCACCGGCAGCTGCTCCCCTGCAGGAAGAGGCGTCTCGTCCACCGTCCGCTGCACCTCCACCGGAGGCGGCTCCTCCACCCCCGGATGCTCCTCCAAACGCGGCTGCTCCTCCACCCGCAGTTGCTCCCCTGCAGGAAGAGGCGGCTCGTCCACCATCTGCTGCTCCTCCACCCGAGGCGGCTCCTCCACCCCCGGATGCTCCTCCAAACGCGGCTCCTCCCCCACCCGCAGCTGCTCCCCTGCAGGAAGAGGCGGCTCGTCCACCGTCCGCTGCTCCTCCACCCGAGGCGGCTCCTCCACCCCAGGATGCTCCTCCAAACTCGGCTGCTCCCCAACCCGTAGCTGCTCCCCTGCAGGAAGAGGCGGCTCGTCCACCCTCCGCTTATCCACCAGCGGCTGCTCATCCACCCTCCGCTGCTCCTCCACCCGAGGCGGCTCCTCCACCCCCGGATGCTCCTCCAAACGCGGCTGTTCCTCCACCTGCTGCTGCTCCCCTGCAGGAAGAGGCGGCTCGTCCACCGAGCGCTGCTCATCCACCCCCGGATGCTCCTCCAAACTCGGCTGCTCCCCAACCCGTAGCTGCTCCCCTGCAGGAAGAGGCGGCTCGTCCACCCTCCGCTTATCCACCGGCGGCTGCTCGTCCACCCTCCGCTGCTCCTCCACCCCCGTATGCTCCTCCAAACGCGACTGCTCCTCCACCGTCGGATGCTCCTCCAAACGCGGCTGCTCCTCCACCCGCTGTTGCTCCCCTGCAGGAAGAGGCGGCTCGTCCACCCTCCGCTGCACCACCACCCGAGGCAGCTCCTCCACCCCCAGATGCTCCTCCAAACGCGGCTGCTCTTCCACCCCTGGATGCTCCTCCAAACACGGCTGCTACTCCACCCGCAGCTGCTCCCCTGCAGGAAGAGGCGGCTCGTCCACCGTCCGATGCTCCTCCACCCGAGGCGGCTCCTCCACCCCCGGATGCTCCTCCAAACGCGACTGCTCCTCCACCGCCGGATGCTCCTCCAAACGCGACTGCTACTCACCCGCAGCTGTTCCCTCTGCAGGAAGGGGCTGCGCCACGGCTGCTCCATAAGGATGCTCCTCCAACGCGGCTGCTCCCCACCCCGCCCAGCTGCTTCCCTGCAGGAAGAGGCGACCGTCTACCGTCCGCTGCTCCCTCACCCGAGGCGGCTCTTCCACCACCCCCGGATGCTCCCTCAAGCAGCGGCTGCTCCCCCACCCGCAGCTGCTCCCCTACAGGAAGAGGCGGCTCGTCCACCCTCCGCTGCACCTCCACCCGAGGCGGCTCTTCCACCCGCGGATGCCCCTCCAAACGCGGCTGCTGCCCCACCCGCAGCTGCTCCTCTGCAGGAAGAGGCGGCTCGTCCACCGTCCGCTGCTCCTCCACCCGAGGCGGCTCCTCCACCCCCGGATGCTCCTACAATTGCGGTTGCTCCTCCACCCCCGGATGCTCCTCCAAACGCGGCTGCTCCCCCACACGCAGCTGCTCCCCTGCAGGAAGAGGCGGCTCGTCCACCGTCCGATGCTCCTCCACCCGAGGCGGCTCCTCCACCCCCGGATGCTCCTCCAAACGCGGCTGCTCCCCCACACGCAGCTGCTCCCCTGCAGGAAGAGGCGGCTCGTCCACCCTCCGCTGCACCTCCACCCGAGGCGGCTCCTCCACCCCAGGATGCTCCTCCAAACTCGGCTGCTCCCCAACCCGTAGCTGCTCCCCTGCAGGAAGAGGCGTCTCGTCCACCCTCCGCTTATCCACCGGCGGCTGCTCGTCCACCCTCCGCTGCTCCTCCACCCGAGGCGGCTCCTCCACCCCCGTATGCTCCTCCAAACGCGACTGCTCCTCCACCGCCGGATGCTCCTCCAAAAGCGGCTGCTCCTCCACCCGCTGCTGCTCCCCTGCAGGAAGAGGCGGCTCGTCCACCGTCCGCTGCTCCTCCACCCGAGGCGGTTACTCCACCCCCAGATGCTCCTCCAAACGCGGCTGCTCCCCCACCCCTGGATGGTCCTCAAACACGGCTGCTCACTCCACCGCAGCTGCTCCCTGGAAGAGGCTGGCTCGTCCACCGTCCGCTGCTCCTCCCACCAGGCGGCTCCTCCACCCCCGGATGCTCCTCAGCCGCGGCTGCTCCCCACACGCAGCTGCTCCCCCTCCTGGAAAAAGCGGCTCAGTCCACCCTCCCGCTGCACCTCCACCGGCTCTTCCACCCGCGCGGATGCTCCTCCCAACGGGGTGCTCTTCCACCAAGGCGGCTCCTCCACCCCCGGATGCTCCTCCAAGCCGCGTGACTCCCCACCGCAGCTGCTCCCTGCAGGAAAGCGGCTGGAGTCGTCCGCTCCTCCACCAGCTCCTCCACCCCCGGATGCTCCTACAAACGCGGCTGCTCCCCCACACGCAGCTGCTCCCCTGCAGGAATAAGCGACTCGTCCACCGACCGCTGCTCATCCACCCGAGGCGGCTCCTCCACCCCCGGATGCTCCTCCAATCGCGGTTGCTCCTCCACCCCCGGATGCTCCTCCAAACCCGGATGCTCCCCCACCCGCAGCTGCTCCCCTGCAGGAAGAGGCGGCTCGTCCACCGTCTCCTTTTGCCCCCAAGTCCCTCCACCCGGATGCTCCTCCGCGGCTGCTCTCCACCGCAGCCTCCCTGCAGGAAGGCGGCTCGTCCCATCTCCTCACCGGCCACTCCACCCCAGATGCTCCTCAAACGCGGCTGCTCCTCCACCCCCGGATGCTCCTCCAAACGCGGCTGCTCCCCCACCCGCAGCTGCTCCCCTGCAGGAAGAGGCGGCTCTTCCTCCTGCGGCCGCTCCTCCACCGGCGGCTGCTCGTCCACCCTCCGCTGCCCCTCCACCGGCGACTGCTCCTCCCTCCTCGGCTGCCCCTCCACCGGCGGCTGCTCCTGCACCAGCGGCTGCTAGCCCACCCGCAGCCGCTCCTCCACCCATGGCTGTTCCTCCTCCTGCCCCTCCGCCCCCGACCCCAGTGAATCCCGCACCTCCTGCCCCTGCAGGGGCGCCATCACCGAAGGGTGACCCTGAAGACCTGAGCCCGGAGCCCTGTGCCGCTCCCTCCCCTGCTCTCCACGTCCCAGAGGAGCCTCTCCTCCTTTTTCCCCTCATGTCTTTCCTCATCTGTTTTTCAATTCTTTATGTTTTCCCCGTTTTGTGGACAGTCATTAATTTTCATTAAATCATTTACATTTTACTTCGTACTTCGTACAACTCCTGAGCACTGACTGCACCCACAGCGCTGGGCGACCAGCCACAGGATACTGTGCAGAGGATCTCTGTCCCCAAGGGACACCGCGTCCCCGAAGCCCTCACTCCCCACTCGTCCCTTGTCCCGGCCCTGGGAGCCCCTCATCTGCGTTCTCTCTGTTCCGGTACCTTCTCCGGATGTTTCCTATCAATGAAATCATGCAAAAGGTGCCTTCTGTCAGCAAACATATTTTAACATGGGACACAATAATTCTTGTGTGTGATTTTTGAGACAAAAGTTTTCCTATTTGATATTGAAATCCCAGATGGCTAAAGATTCGATGTGCAAAATGAGGCCTTTGTGGTGAAAATGGGCTCCATCTTGGGGTGGAGACCCAGTTCGTCCTGGGCCACGTCAGCCTGACGCCAGACAGGACACGGCTGGTCCTCCTGTGGCCCGAAGAGAAGCAGGGAAATGCAGGAATGGGGACGGACGCCCCACAGAGGGGAAAGCCGTCCTCACAAGCCCAGGCCAGAGAAAGGGTTCCCAGGCCTCTGGGCCAGAAAAGGCTCCAAAGCCAATGCATTCACAGGGATGACGACCAAACACCCGCACATCCAGCGGGAGGCGACCCCCATGGGGAGCAGGTGTCAGAGATGCGGGACGTCCCCGGAAGGACTCAGGCTAATGAGATCACATGGGGGCAGCGCTGGTCACCTTCAGATGGGCAGGCTCATGATCTGGGCACTGGCATCCCAGGTGACCATGTGAGAAAGCACACGCCCCAGCAGATTCCCAGCGAGAAGTCCTCGCCCTGCAGGGGACTGACCCGATGGCCCAGGACTGGGAGGGCCCACTGAGCCCAGGGTGGGACCCTCCCCTGGCACTGTGCCCCGTCCCAGGGGGGTCTGTCAGCTCTGCTCCCCTGAGTCCAGACAGGCCTCACGGCTGGTGGGTGGGGACCCCAGGAAGAGAGACCCTGAGTTCCAGGACCCCGAGATGTAGGCCTGTAATTAGGACAAGCCAAAGTCAACGAGAGGGGGTTCCTGACCTAGCTTGCTTCCGAACCACCCAGATGTGCTTATTGGCCTCTGTTTCCCCATCTATGACACGGGGAGATAAGAGGCCTTCTTGATGGGACGCTGGATTCTCTGAGAGATAAGGTGGAGTCACGGCCTGGTGCCTGGAGGACATCAAGAGCCACGGGACCCGCTGTCACCGGCTCCTCCGGGGCCCAGGGTCCAGGACACCTCTCCTTAGCCTGAGCCTGCCGTCCTGCTCCCGGGAACATTCAGCACTGTCTGGGGAGCAGGTGGAGACGACCCAGGGTGTCAGCAGGTCCCATGTGAAGGAAGGTCAGCACTGGAAGCACACAAGGACGTGTCCCGTGTCACCTTCCAGGGCCCAGGCTGGGACGCCCTCTGACCCGAGCCTCTGGCCTGACCTGGTGTGTGGACCCGGCTTCTGGGGTTTCACTCCCTCCCTCATTCACTCCGTCTTTCTCTGCCTCCTTCCCTCATTCAGCCGCGATCTCAGGTCCCTGCAGTGGGCCAAGCACCGTGCCCTCATCCGTGAGCACGACCCGACGGGGTCCCCCCACGTGGCACTTCTTTTGCAGGCTCTGAAGCTTCCTGCGCTGTGGCCCTTCTAGCGAGTCTGGGAGGCAGGCGTCGGTCTGCCCAGTCCCAGCAGGGAAGCGCGAATCCAGAAGTTCCAAACGACCTGCCCCAAGTGCCTACGTGTGGAGCCTGGACAGACGGTAGTCCCTGAGCAGAGGAGGACTAGGGGCCAGGGAGCTCGAGGGAGAACGAGTCCAGGGAGCCCGGAGGAGGAGGGGGAGCCCCGTGGTGGGCCGGCGCTCAGGCCAGGAGACCCGGTCCTTCCCTGACTGGCTTTCCCCAGGTGCTGGAGGTCGTCGGGGTGTCCGTGTCCCCAGGTGGCAGGCTGGCCCTGGCTGGAGGGAGACAGGCCCCCATGGGGCAGGGCAGATCCCTCAGGCAGAGCAGAGTGTCCCAGGCGGCCCCCCAGGGGCAGGTGGACTCTGGCCACCCCTGGGGGCATCACCGGGACAGCAGTGCTGCAGCGGGGTCCTCATTCATGCCCCCTCCTCTGCCCCAGCAAAAGCTTGCCTGCATGGCGTTTATCCCCCAAACATGAAGTCTGGGCCAGGGCCACCCTCTTCAAGCCCTCTCCCCTGACTCTTTCCACCCACCTCGAGTTACAAAAAACGGCCCGTATTTCCGGCGGTGCTGGGTGCACAGAGACGTTTGTGTTTCTGGCCCACGCTGTGAGACGCTAGCATTTTAAAGATGTCAGGGCTCTGCTTCAGAAGCGGCAGGAATCCGAGGACCCCCGACAGCTTTCTGAATCCTGCCTCTGTGCTTTGCCGCACCCGTCCAACCGGCTCTGCTCACAGACTCTGCAGGCCACCGACCCAGTCTTGGATCCTCAGATCTCCGAGGTGATGTGCCTTCCAAAAGCGATCTGGGTGGGGTGACCTGACCCGCGGAGCCAATCCTCCTCCCCGAGCACGAGGACAACCCTGAATGAGGGGCTGAGAACAGCCAGCTCAGGGTTCTGGGAAGAGAGCAGAGACACAGGGGCACAGAGGAGCATCGGAAGGTCAGGTCGGAAGGGGGAGTCTCCGGTGTACAGAGCTGGGCATCCCCCGCTCGTAAGAACTTCCCGAGACAGGAGCCATCTCCGTGGCAGCTGAGGTGGGAGGTCAACTTTACCGCTGCGGGAGGTTCGATCGAATTGCAGACCAGCGTACTCGGGCAAGACCAGAGAGGGCCCTGGCAATCACCTCACTCCTAGCTCAGCGTGAAGCCTCACACACATGCAGAGGAGACATGAGAAGGTTGGGAAAGACGCACATCAAGGGCAGATTTGTAAATGGCCAGAACTCAAAATGTGCTTCCAAACCAGCACCCAGAGTCACTGGCAAGAAACAGAAGCCTCCCTGACTGAAGGGGTTCAGGCCCAACCTCAGCAAGAACTCACCAACCACAGGAAGCCAGAATTCAGAGTAAATACAGAATTCACGTAGACCATGTTTAAAGAACTAAAGGAGAAGGGTGTCTGGGTGGCTCAGTCAGTAAATGCCTGACTTCAGCTCCGGTCGTGATCTCCCAGTTCATGGGTTTGAGCACCCCCTCCCCCACCCCATCGAGTTCTGTCTCTGTCTCTCTGCCCCTCCCCTGCTCATGTTCTGTCTCTCTCTCTCTCTCAAAAATGAATAAACATTAAAAAAATTTTAAAGAGCTAAAGGAAAGTATGTGGATAATGACTTATGGAATAGAGAAAATAAAGACACAGAAATGATAAAAGAGAACCTAATGGAATCTCTGCAGTTGAAAAGTACTGCTGCTTCTGTGGAAGATTTTCTGGGAGAGCTCAACAGTATATCTGAGATGGCTGAGAAAGGAATCCACAAACTCGGCAAACTGAAGACGATCAAGATAAATCATCCAATCTGAAGAGCAGGAAAAAATGGAGAAAAAGGATCAGAGCCTTCAGGCTGTGTGACTCAATCAGGCATAACCATACTCACAACCCGATAGAAGGGAGGAAGAGGGGGCAGAGCCAAGTATCTATTTAATACAAAAGATGGCAGTAAACAACACAAGACGTATAGAAAACAGATAGTGAAAGGGCAGACCTAAGTCCAACCATCTCTAGAGTTCCACCAAATGTAAATGGATTAAACATTTCAATCAAAAGACAGATACTGTCAGACTAGATGGAAAACACCATCCTGCTCTGTGATCTAGAAGAGAAATGCTTCAGATTTGAGACACGAGTAGGTAAAAGCAATGACGGAAAAAGGGACACCATGTGAACAGTGACCATGAGAGCTGGAGAAGGTCTCTTAGAATTAGAAACATAGACTTGAAGACAAGAGAAATATTTACTAGGCACCAAGAGGGATATTTCATAGCAAATGGAGGCTTGATTCTTTAAGAAGACAAAATAGTTATAAATGTCCATGCATTTCACACCAGGGTCTTCCAAACGCATGACGGCTCTTGCTGGTGCATGATGACAAAACAAGAGCAGCAGCAGCAGCAGCAGCAGCAGCAGCAACAAGCACCAAAGCCAAAACCAAAATTGAGAAAAGAGACTTAAGCTTCCAGTTGGAAAGGAAGAAACAAAATGGTCTTTCTTCACATACAACTGATTCTCTCTGTAGAGGATCCTAGGGAATCAACAGCAAGGAACTATAAAAATCAATAAATGAGCTCGCAGTGTCAGGACAGAAGATCACCACATATACTCCCGTTGTGTTTCTGTATACCAGCTTTGGACAATCTGTAATGAAAGCAAGAAGACCATTCCAGCTGCGATATTCCCCCAAAGAGTAACATGCTTAGGAATAAATTTAAAGAAAGAAGTGCAAGACTTGCTCATTGACCTAGAAGCCGTTGCTGAGAGAGCTCAGGTGTTGGAAGTAGATAGACAGTCCACGCTCTTGGACTGGAAGACTCAGTATTGTCAGTAAATAGATAGATTTAATTCAATCAACCATAGATTTAATCCAAATCAATACATGGATTCAATTCAATCACTGAGAAAATCCAAGTGGGATTTTGGTGGGATGTTTTTGGAAATATACAAGCTGATCTTGAAATTTATGGAAATGCAAGGGATCCAAATAGCCAAAATAATCTGAAAAAAGAACAGTGCTGGAGGCCTCACACCTCTCATTTAAAAAGTACCATAAAACAATAGCAATCAGGATAGTCTGATGCTGTCATAAGGATAGACATATAGATCGATGGAATCCCTTGGAGAGCATAGAAAGAAGCCCAACTATTGACGGCTAATTGATTCTGACAAGGCACCAGGGCAATTCGATGGCGAAGGGGAACATCTCCTACTAATTCTGCTGGGATCATGGTGTAACCACGTGCAGAAAGATTAATTTTAGCCTGCACTTCACAACAAATGAAAAAACTAACTCAGGATAGAGTGTAAATATAAATGGGAGAGCTGAAGCTATAAAACTTCAAGAAGAAAACCCAGGAGAAAATCTTGCTGACCTTGCGTTAGTCAGACTTCTTAGATATACACCAAGATATCCATTTGAAACAAGATAAATTGGACTTTATCAAAATTAAGAACTTTTATGAATCAAAAAGCACCACTGCATCCAAAATATATAAAGAACTCTTGAATCATCATCATCATCATCATCATCGTTGTCATCATTGTCATCATCATCATGGAGGAAGCAGAGGAGAAGATGGAGAAAAAGGAGAATGAGGAGAAGGAAAAGATGGAGGAGAAAATGGAGGGGGAGATGATGGAGGAGGAGATGATGGAGGAGGAGATGATGGAGGAGGAGATGATGGAGGAGGAGGAGAGAAGATGGAGAAGGAAATGACGGAGGAGGAGATGACGGAGAAGGAGATGATGGAGAGGAGATGATGTAGAAGGAGATGATGGAGGAGGAGGAGATGACAGAGAAGGAGATGATGGAGGAGGAAGAGAGGACAGAGAAGGAGATGATGGAGGAAGAGGAGATGACGGAGGAGGAGATGACGAAGGAGATGATGGAGGAGGAGGAGATGGAGAAGGAGATGATGGAAAAGGAGATGATGGAGAAGGAGATGATGGAGGAGGAGATGACAGAGAAGGAGATGGTGGAGGAGGAGGAGATGATGGAGAGGAGATGATGGAGGAGGAGATGACGGAGAAGGAGAGGATGGAGAAGGAGGAGATGGAGAAAACAGAGATGGAAGAGAAGGAGAAGAAGGAGACAGAGAAAATGGAGAAGAAGGAGAAGATGGAGGCAGGGGAGATGGAGAACAGCAGGAGGAGGAGGACGAAGAAGAAGAAGAAGGAGGAGGAGGAGGAGGAGGAGGAGGAGGGGAAGAGGATGTGGGGCTCGAACCCACAAACTGTGAGATCAAGACCCAAGCCCAAACCAAGAGTCTGATGGTTAACCGACTGAGTCATTTAGGCGCCCCTACATTTCTTAGGTTCTAACTCAGGAGGGACGACTATTTCCCCGTATAGGGCCAGACGGTAAATTCACAGGCTTAACATCTGCCCATATGGTCTGTAGAAATTACTCAACTATGCCACTATAGTGCCACAGAAATTTCTGTAGCTGCAGAAAATACACAAGTGAAGAGGCATGATGAAAGCAGGCAAAGGGCTGGACTTGGACCCTGGAGTTCTTTTCACTGGACAACTCTACTTACACAAGGGAACCTGAGCATTTCATCATTAAATTAAGATGCAAGACTGTTAACAGTTTGTTATGTACAATAGCAAAAAACTGCAAACATCCTAAATGTCTGACTAGTTAACTACATGATGGAACAGGCATGCAAAAGAATGGTACTCATTCATTAAAAATGATGTTATTAAGTGTATTTATCATCACACTTGACGTTAATACCATATTTTTAATTAACCCCCACTCCCAAAAAACCCCAGCATGTTACAGTGAAACTCTATGTTCATTTTCTAAAGAAAAAACCACATGTGTACATAAACACATACAAAATCTGTTAAAGGGAGTACGAGAAAATTTTGTGATTATTTCCTGATGATGGGTTTATGGATATTACTTTTTAAAAATTCATATCTATATTTAAAAAAAAATGAAAAGAAAACCCTTAAAAGTAGTATTAAGGGGGAAAAAGAGAACTCTATTAAGCAAAAAATTGAACACTTACTATGTCAGATTGTCCACGGATATCTTCAAAAAGTTGCTGATATTTTAGAGCTGGTGTTTTGCCCT